>QOCX01004915.1:0-13753 GCA_005959815.1 Sarcophaga bullata | reverse complement strand
TGAATTAATGGTATTTAAAATTTAAACAGTAGGGTTTCGAAGGTTAGAATACTTAATTTAGTGAATAATATTAATAATGTTATGGTAAAAGTATGGTTATTTTGTAGATTTTCTATCTAGTTTTTAGAAAAGCAATAGGATTAGTGGTTATATAGAGAAAAAAAAGGAACAATTTGGTTATGTTCAAAATTGCAGATAGTATTGATTGAATATAGGTTGCTTAGATGTGAGTTGTTTCGGCTGGCCTTTCAAGGATTCACTAGTAAATTATTCGATGTGATCTTGATCCTTGATGTTTCCAAATATTTTTTTATTCGCAGAATTTTTACAAAAGAAATGCCAAATTTCCCTCGAGTGAATGGACACTGTGTCTGCTCCAAATTGGCGAATTGGTGATTCACTCGAGGTACGGGTGTTATATAAAATTAACTATATGAAAATACAACACTTTATCAATAAGATAAAAAAATACCTACAAATGAATTTACCTTTTTCCCAAAGAAATACATACTAAACTACACTGGAATCACAAAAATTTTCCTGATATTGCTTTCGCAATAATTGTAATTTTCTCTTATATGGTATATATTATATACATATATATATAAAACTTGACTTCACTTGATAATAATACATACATAATTCGGGCCATTACAACCCTTCAGTCAGGATTACGGCCTAGCTTCTCACACCATTATGTTGTGTGTGTTAATTTTATACATGAATGGCGGACCTACAGTTTAAAGTCGACTCCGAACGACAGATTTTTGAGAAATTTTCATGGCAATTTTATTTACTCTCAGAGTTTTTGCCAGAAATCTGCTGAGAGGAAGTCGCCGAAGAAATATTTTTCATATTTCGTTTTTTTTTATGTCTGACCGGGGATTCGAACCCTGGCCTTTCACACTACTTACTAGACTACGACGACTGCAAATAATAATTCTTTTCTTTTTAACAACAAAAAACAAAATTCTTTCTTCACTATAGATTTTTTCTTTATTTTTCCTTCCGGATGTTGAAGGTTTTACAGATCAAGTCAAAAAGAACTTATGAAAGTCGGCAGACTTCGATCAAACCTCGGTTTGTTCTTAATAAATCACGTGATATCATATTCTCCTATATAATCTATCACAAGATGATATCTGTGATATATATTCTCTTTAACGGTATAATACTGGTTTTTCTTCATTACAGTGAGAGTATATGGGTGTTCCCTCTTAAAAAAAATAAGAAGTGGGAAGATAGCAAAAAAAAAATAATAATACATGGGATTCTGTAAAGAAAATACAGTTCGAAGACATTGAAAGATTAAGTATAAGGTAAGGTATGCCAACTATCATTATTGTAGCATTTATCACTAATAATGATAAACAATTTGGGCAAGATCTTAGTAATTACAAAAGTGACATATTACAAAACAGCTTTTGAAGAATTATATTTATAATGAAGCAAACGCTGAAGACATAATTGTGTATTTATCTGCTTTGACAAGTAAATATATGAATTATGAAACCTTTTTTAATGTGATATTAGGATCGGATATCCTTAGCATGAAATGTTCCCAATGATTTACCTGACATATCTTCTTGTTCATAAAAACATGATCCATATTTAGTTCTAACTTTAGCTTTCTCAAACTGATTTGCAAGTTTACTATTGAAATGCTCTGCTGCTTTAGATTGAGTGAAATTCCTTCTCAATACAATTTGACCAACATACAAATTGACAAGACGTGATCGAAGATTATAATATTTTACATTCCTTTCAAATGATTTACGAATTCTTTCCCTAGCTTTTTCTCGTAACAATTCCATTTTCTCATTACTCTTCAAATATACATAAGATGTCTCTAGAATCTTCAAATTTCGTAAATTTACCATCCGTTAGCATATTTTGACCAAACACTAGGAAGTAAGGTCAAAATCCTGTGCTAATATGAACTGAATTTCTAAGAGCACAACTAATTGCTGAAAGTTTCTCAACCCAATCCTTTCGACTTGGTTTTACATAGGTCCTAATTGCAGCCAATACTGATATGTTTACTCGTTCACTAGAATTTGCTTGTAGTGAATAAAGAGCAGTTAAATTATGAAACACTCCATACGTTTCCAAAAAGTCTTTGAACAGTTTAGATCTAAACTGTACACATTGTGTACATTATTAGTAGTTATTGTTTCAGGCACTCCAAATATGTGAAAGATACGTTTTTCAAGAAATTCAATTATGCTATTGGACGTAAATTTTCTTATTGGTTCAAGAAAATGAAATTTAAACAAG
The DNA here is from genome assembly GCA_005959815.1 of Sarcophaga bullata. Lineage (NCBI taxonomy): Eukaryota > Metazoa > Arthropoda > Insecta > Diptera > Sarcophagidae > Sarcophaga > Sarcophaga bullata. Next base: position 11,476 of record QOCX01004915.1, on the reverse strand, counting down.
TGATATAAAACTATAATTATTCCTATGTTTCCAGAAGATGATCTAGGATATGGACCTAATAAATCTAAATATAGCTTTTGAAAAATACGAACAGAATAGGCCCCATGGGAGGTTTTAGACATTTATTAGAAGCTTTGGTTTGTTTGCAAATCTCACGAGATGAAATATAATCAGTTGTCTGTTTTGCCATTTTGGGCCGAAAATAAAATGTTTTAAGACGATGTAAAGTCTTACCCACGCCACTATGAGCACATAAGGGATGATCATGAGCCCTTTTTATGAGATCTTGTGTTATTGAAGAAGGTACCCAAAGTTTCCATGATAATTGTCATTGTAAATTATCACCAGAAGAATAATTACTATTAATTAATTATAATTTATTAACGAAAGATATTCTGTAGATTTAAATTGATCCGAATCTAAATAAATTTGAACTGAAGTTTCAATTTCTGATATAAAGATGTTGTCTAAGTTATTACATTCAACTTCCTCATTGTTTGCAGAATACATTCGAGATAACGAATCTGAACTATATTTTGGCTTCATTTTCTATGCCGAATTGTGAAATTAAGTTCTTGTAATTTTAAAGCCCATCTTGCTAAATGTCCATTTAAGTCTGTCTGATTCATAAGAAATTTCAGGGACGCACGGTCTGTTATAACTTCAAATTCGTGTCCTTCTATATACGCACGAAACTTTTTGATATCTTTAACAGCTGCAAGACATTCTTGTTCCGATACCGTATAATTTCTTTAAACTCATATAAGCAATCGGTACTTCTTCCATTTCATCATTTCTCAGTGCAAGAACTGCTCCTATTCCATAATGACTCGCATCGCATTATATCGAAAACGGAGGGGTAAATTCTGGATTATGAAGCACTGTTGCTGAGCACACAGTCCTTAAGCTCGCTAAATGAAGAATTTGCTTCGTCAGTTCAACTAAATTTTCGATTTTTCTTTAACATGTCAATAAGCGGTATCGTCTAAGTTGAAAAATTGCGAATAAAGCGTCGATACCATCCACACATACCTAAGAATCTTGTTAGTTGTCGCACGGAAGTCGGTAAAGGAAAATCCTGAATAGATTTTACCTTGTCAGGATCAGTTTTGATCTGTCCATAACCAATGATATGCCATAAATATTTCACTTCCTTAAGAAGAAATTTACTCTCCTCAATATTAATGGTTAAATTCGCTTTTCTGATACAAAGTGCAATCTCGTGCAATAATAAGATATGTTTATCAAAAGATTCCGTAATAAGAAGTAAGTCATCTAAGTAAAAAAAAAAAAAATTTGTACGTAAATGAGCTGGCATAACTCTGTCCATAAGACGCGACATTGTCTGGGGAGCATTACACAACCCAAATGGCATTGTAACGAATTGATATAAAGGTCGTCCCGGTATAGTAAAAGCTGTCTTCTCCTTTGACTTTTTGTCCAATGGAATTTGCCAGAAGGCATCTTTCAGGTCTAGACTCGTAATGAATTTAGCCTTTGGGAGCCTACTGAGAATACCATCTATAAGAGGTAAAGGATAAATATCTTTAACAGTAACGGTATTAAGCCTCACCTTTCCAGGTTTTTGTACTAGAGCCACAGGCGATGACCATGGACTTTGAGGTTTTCCAATCACACCTAATCGCAACATGCAATCAATTCCTTCGAACATCAGTTTTTCAACCGCAGGTGAAACAGAAAAATGACGTTGCTTAATTGGTTGGTTATATGCCGTATCTATAATATGTGTAATGAGCGATGTTCTACCAAGACCATCTTTTGCATATGATGGAAATGAATTAATGGTAATATTAAGTCGTCTCCTATCACCCGCATTTTTAACATGAAAATTACTATCTATAGGGAAGTTAACTGCATTCAGAATATGGTTAGGTTTAGAACTTAAACTTTCTAAAGACAAATTTTTCGCTAGACCAAAGGTTTTCACGAAATCTACACCCAAATATAGATTTTGTGTTAAGTGCGGGAGTATTAAAAACGTGATGGGTTTCGTCTCTCCGCGAAATGTTACTGACGTTGTTACACTACCCACAGCTGAATGATATGCTCCATCGGCTGTTTTCAGTCTGATCTTAAACTTGTCGTATTTATGTTTTTTGTTCTCCAAAAATTTACGAGCATAGTCTGTCCCAAAACAAAAAACTGTTGCACCAGTGTCTATTAGGCCTACTACATCTTCACCAAAGCAAATGGCCTGATGTTCAACTGGTTAACATTAGATATAATAGCTGAACAGAAGTGTTTGCGGTTTTTAATTAACTTCTTCCAGTAAATCCTCAATCTCTTCGTATTTCTTTTGACTCGTTTATTACTTGCAACTTCACTTATGTCATTGTTAAAAATTCTAAATTTGGCTTCTTCATATTGTCTAAGTCTGACGTCATATGGTTTTAAAAGTTTTGGAATGTTGTTTATAATTAAAGGTCCAATAGTGTTATTTATAATTAAATCAGTTTGACATCCAAAGGATTTTAAACTTGGGTCGCTTTGGATTGAAATAGTTTGGGTGTGTTGGTACAGTTGGGCTTGAAAATGTTATGTGCACCGCATCCGTAACAAAAGATATTTCCTTCTTTTAAACAATCATCATAACGATGACCTTTTTCTGAACAATTCCAGCATGAGATTTCTTTCACTTCTTCCACTTGAATTACGTTTTTGTCTACATTATCGTCTCCAGTTTTTCGAGAAGTAAAAGCTTTATTGGATCGACGGTATTCTAGTTCCTCTTCTAATATCTCATGTTTCCAAACAAATTCTCTCAAATGAGTAATGGAATTGATACTAAAATGTAAAAGCTCTTTCCGGATTTCCGGTTTTAAATTATGCTTAATTATATCTAATAATTCAAACTCACTAATTGGATTTTGTAAACGATCTGTAATTTGTAATATTGAATCATAATAAGAGTCAAACTTTTCACCTATTCTTTGTCTTCTGCATCAAATCTGTTCTCTTAAGTCAAAATCTGTACGATGATTACGAATTTGGTTTTTCAATTCATAACAAAGAGTTTCCCAATCCAGACGTGTGCATGTTCGATGAAATCTCCAGAACCAATCTAACGCTTTACCAGTAAAAAGTAAATGAATATGTCTACACAGAATTTCAAAATTAGCTCGTAAACTTTGAACAGTAAGAGCGTGCACTCTATAAATAAAGTTATCAACGAACAATTCATTTCCTCCTTCTCCATTGAATTTCAAAAGCCATCCTGACATAATATTCGTAACCTTATCAGTAGAAAGATCTACGTGTACTATTCTCCTATCGTTCTGTCGACTTGTACTGCTCCTATTCATATTAGAATTGAAATTTCGATTCTGTCTGAAATTGTGAGCAGCAGCCCTATTGGAGACATTGTTTCGAGATTGTATATTTTGATTACCAAGACTGGGTCTAAACAAGGTGTCGGGATACAGGTTTAGTGTTGCTAACTGATTTCTTACGGCTTCATTTATCAAATTTTGAAGTGCGTTATCACTAACATTTTGATTATCTATATTTTGTGGCATTTTTTGTGAATTAACTGTATTTTGAGAGATATTGAGCAAATTACTAATATTAGAAGGTTAGTTACTAACACTATGAAAGACAGGTGTCTGTTCTAAGTTCTCGGGTAATAAATTTCTTTTAGTTTTCCTATTTCCGGCTGGGGCTTTAGGTATTGCATCAGTGAATGTGTTATGATTACTACTGCCAGGAATTTGTGTGTCAGCAGTCGGCTTTTCAGCATCTGCTAGAATATTTCCACATATAGGACAGCTCGGAGACTGCCTAAATACATTCACTATACAGTTCTTGTGAAATATATGATTACATGGTGTGGAAACGATTATATCATCAATTTCATAATCTTTCTTACAAATTGAACATTGTCTAGGATTATCTTCTTCTACTAGAGAAACAAGATTTTCATTGCTATGAGCAATAGACATTTTTCTAAGCAAAATTAAATATGAATATATTTTCTGTAAAAATTCAATTGGACTTCTAAGTATGGTTAAATAAAAAAACAAGAATTTCGGGCATTGATGGACTTAACTAATAAGCTAAATCAAACATAAAACCAATTCAGAATGACTAGTGGACGATTTGTGCAAATTATTAAAGCTTCAAAATCGTATATCCAAAGCTTATCTTTTATAAATTAAAATTTTATATCTGCAAGTAACATATAAGAGAATCCTAAGATATTTTTCACAAGCTATGTTCAATAACAAAAAGGAATGAATATGCATTATGTAACAAGGGACTGAACTAAACTCAAGAGCGGCTTACGTCCAATATTTCCAGTCATACCATAACCAAACCAAATATAGGGACAAAACACAATGCGATACATTAGGAAGAAAAATAATATCCATAATGTGATATTGTATTAATTATGTCTAACAAAAAAAATTAATATAATTGTTGAGCCTCAAACAATGAAGTTATTTACGATAGGTGTAATAGAAATCAACATACTTCTAACACCTTTCGTTTCGGGGGCCCCACTTTGGGCGCCAAAATTTATGTATTGTGATAAAAATATCTCGTGTTACGATTTACCTATTATTTTATGGTAAACTGTTTCAGTTTCCCAAACAGGAAATTGATTTTTTTAAGGACTAACTTTGGAATGGAACGCACGTACTTAATAACTAGCTAGATCGGGAGATATGGGAAGGAATCTTGTTCCGCGCGTGTAATTTCTTAAATAAAACCACAAACATAAAAAAATTTACGTGCGATTTAAATGCCTCATTTAGGTCAACAATAAAAATAAATACAATACACAAATGCCTCGTCTTTGCCTGTTTCACAAGTAGCGTTGTTGTTGTGCTACGTCTCTGAACCCACCCTACCATGGTTTTCGAATTAGGGAAAAAATGTAACGAAAACCCCTAAAAGGAATAAACCGGATCTACGCCTATGAAGTTCTACATAACAATGAAAAATTTATGTTTCTATCATATTAGAACAATTGTTATATTGAAATAATAATAAAACAAAAATAATTCTTATAATCAAGAAAAGTATCTTAAGGTATTGATAAATAAAAACATCTAATTAGCATGACATTGATATCATGTTATCATTACAAATGATCAGTGATTACTAAATTCAATTCAATTACAAAAGAGAAATTTAAGATATAAGGAAAATAAAGACAAGTATAACAGTTAAAAATTCAATGAGAGGATCATCTTGAATTACTCTTTTGTAGTTATAGGAGAGAATTCGTAACATATATATCAGTGATGGTACAAAAGTAATTGCACGTTATATGGTACTTTTTTATTAATTATTTGCTTACACGTGATTTTAAGCTTTTAAAAATGTCATCACTGGTATATTTGTAGACACAAATACTTAAATAATTAATGAATGTGCATTAAACAAAAATAATAATGGTTTTTAAATTACAGTAGTAATATTTAAGTATTTAGGGTAGTATATGAGTAATTCATTTTTATAAGAAATAAGTGGTTAGATATAGGAATATATTATATGTAGAAAGGAAAAAAATTAGTACTAAATAAAAAGTTTTTTTTTTTTTTGTTGACTCACTTATTAATAATAATTCTTTTCTTTTAACAATAAAAAAAACACTTTCTACACTAAAGATTTCTACTTTAGTTTCCCTTCAAGATGTTGAAGGTTTTACAGTTCAAGTTAAAAAGAACTTATGAACGTCTGTATGCTTCGATCAAACCTCGGTTTTGTCTTTAGTAAATCACGTGATGTTATATTCTCCTATATAATCTATGATACGATGATATCTGTGATATACTCCTTCTTAACGGTAATACTGGTTTTTCTTCATTACAGTGAGAGATATGGTTCTCTCTTAAAAAAAAAATAAGAAGAAGTGGGACATAAAAAAAATAGAAAAAAATTAATAGTAATACATGGGATTCTGTAAAAAAAAAATTTTACAGTTGTAAGACCTTGAAAAATTAAGTATAAGGGAAGGTATGCCAACTACCATTAATTTTGCTTTATCACTAATAATGATAAACAATTTGGGCAAGATCTTAGTATTACAAAAGTGACGTATTACACTTTTTGAAGAATTATATTTATAATGAAGCAAACGCTGAAGACATATTTGATATTTGTCTGCTTTGACAGTAAATATATGAATTATGAAACCTTTTTAATGTGATATTAGGATCTATGTCTTAGCATGAATTTTCCCAGTGATTTACCTGACATATCTTCTAGTTCATAATAACAAGATCCATATTTAGCTCTAACTTTAGCTTTCTCAACTGATTTGCAAGTTTACTATTGAAAATGCTCTGCTGTTTAGACTGAGTGAAATTCCTTCTGTATACAATTTGACAACATCAAAATTGACAGGACGTGATCAGAATTATAATATTTTAAATTCTTTCAAATGATTTACGAATTTTTTCTCTAGCTTTTTCTCGTAACAATTCCATCTTTTCATTACTTCTTCAAAATCTACATCAGGTGTTTCTAAAATCTTTAAATTTGTAACAGTTTATAAGATTTACCATTCGTTAGCATATTTTGACCAAACACTAGGAAGTAAGGTGAAAATCCTGTGCTAAAATGAACTGAACTTCTAAGAGCGCAACTTATTGCTGAAAGTTTCTCATCCCAATCCTTTTGACTTGGTTTTACATAAGCTCTAATCACTAATTGCACCTCGTTCACTAGCATTTGCTTGTGGTGAATAAAGAGCAGTTAATTATGAAACACTCCAACAAAAGTCTTTAACAGCTTAACTAACTTCACCATTATCATAGTTATTTTTCAGTACTCAAATATGTGAAGATACGTTTTTCAGGAATTCAATTATGCTATTGAGGTAAATTTTCTTATTGGTTCAAGAAAATGAAATTTAGACAAATGATCTAAAACTATATTATTCCTATGTTTCAGAAGATGATCTAGGATATGGACCTAATAAATCTAAATATAGCTTTTGAAAAATTCGAACCGAAGTGGAAGGTTGCCCCATGGGAGGTTTTAGACATTTATTAGAAGCTTTTGTTTGTTTGCAAATCTCACAAGATGAAACATAATCAGCTGTCTGTTTTGCCATTTTGGGCCAAAAATAAAATGTTTTAAGACGATGTAAAGTCTTACCAACACCACCATGAGCACATAAGGGATGATCATGAGCCCTTTTGATGAGATCTTGTGTCATCGAAGAAGGTACCCAAAGTTTCCATGACAATTGTTCTTGTAAATTACCACCAGAAGATAGTTACACTTTTTATAAATAAATCCATCAACAATTTTAAAATCAGGAAGATAATTGATTTTAGATTTTAGTTTCTCTATTAACGAAAGATATTCTGTAGATTTAAATTGATCGGAATCTAAATTAATTTCAACTGAATTTTCAATTTCTGATATAATAATGTTGTCTAAGTTATGACATTAAACTTCTCATTGTTTTCGAATACATTCGAGATAACGAATCTGGAACTATATTTTGGCTTCCTTTTCTATGTCGAATTGTGAAATTAAATCCTTGCAATTTTAAAGCCCATCTTGCCAAACGTCCATGTAACTGTCTGATTCATAAGCCATTTGAGGGACGCATGGTCTGTAATAATTCAAATTCGTGTCCTTCTATATAACCACGAAACTTTTTAATAGCCTTAACAGCTGCAAGACATTCTTGTTCTGATACCGTATAATTTCTTTGAGCCGCTGTTAACTTTAAACTCATATATGCTATCGGTACTTCTTCCATTTCATCATTTCTCTGTGCAAGAACTGCGCCAATTCCATACTGACTCGCATCGCATTGGATCGAAAACGGACGGGTAAAGTCTGGATTATGAAGCACTGGTGCTGAACACAGAGAGTTCTTAAGCTCGCGAAATGAACATTTGCTTCATCAGTCCAATTAAATTTTCGATTTTTCTTCAACATGTCAGTAAGCGGTATCGTCAAACTTGCAAAATTGCGAATAAAACGTCGGTACCATCCACACATACCTAAGAATCTTCTTAGTTGTCGTACGGAGGTCGGTAAAGGAAAATCCTGAATAGATTTTACCTTGTCAGGATCAGTTTTAATCTGTCCATAACCAATGATATGCCCTAAATATTTCACTTCCTTAAGAAGAAATTTACTCTTCTCAATATTAATAGTTAAATTCGCTTTTCTGATACACAGTGCAATCTCATGCAATAATAAGATATGTTCATCAAAAGATTCTGTAATAAGAAGTAATCATCTAAGTAAACAAAAACTTTTGTTCGTAAATGACTGGTATAACTTTGTCCATAAGACGCGACATTGTCTGGGGAGCATTACACAAACCAAATGGCATTGTACGAATTGATATAAAGGTCGTCCCGGTACAGTAAAAGCTGTCTTCTCCTTTGACTTTTCGTCCAATGGAATTTGCCAGAAGGCATCTTTTAGGTCTAGACTCGTAATGAATTTAGCCTTTGGGAGCCTACTGAGAATACCATCTATAAGAGGTAAAGGATAAGCATCTTTAACAGTAACGCTGTTAAGTTTTCTGGCGTCTAAACAGAGCCTCACCTTTCCAGGTTTTTATAGAGCCACAGGCGATGACCATGGACTTTGAGATTCTCTCAATCACACCTAATCGCAACATGCGATCAATCTCTTCGAACATCAGTTTTTCAACCGCAGGCGAAACAGAAAAATGACGTTGCTTAATTGTTGGTTATCTGCCGTATCTATATTATGTGTAATGAGCGATGTTCTACCAAGCCTTCTTTTGCATATGATGGAAATGAATTAATGGCAATATTAAGTCGTCTCCTATCATCTGCATTTAAACATGAAAATTGCTATCTAGGTAAGTTAACTTCATTAGAATATGGTTAGGTTGAGTACTTAACTTTCTAAAAACAAATCTTTCGCTAGATCAAAGGTTTTAACGAAATCTACACCCAATATAGATTTTGTGTCAAGTGTGGGATTATTAAAAACGTGATGGGTTTCGTCCTCCGCGAAATGTTACTGACGTTGTTACACTACCTACACGCTGAGTGATCGTTTCCATCGGCTGTTTTCAGTCTGATCTTAACCTTGTCGTATTTATGTTTTCTGTTCTCCAAAAATGTACGAGCGTAGTCAGCCGCAAAACAAGAAACTGTTGCACCAGTATCTATTAGGCTACTACATCTTCCCCAAAAATTTGTACAGTAGCAAATGGTCTGATGTCCAACTGCTTACATTAGATACAATAGCTGAACAGAAGTGTTTACGGTTCTTAATTAAATTCTTCCAGTAAATCCTCAATCTCTTCGTATTCCTTTTGACCGTTTATATAATTTCAACTTCACTTAAGTCATTGTTAAAAATTCTAGATTTGGCTTCTTCATATTCTCTAAGTCTGACATGATATGGTTTTAATGTTTTGGAATGTTGTTTATAACTAAAGGTCTAAGAGTGTTATTTATATTAAATCAGTTTGACATCCAAAGGATTTTAAACTTGAGTCGCTTTGGATTGAAAAGTTTGGTTTGCTTTCGTCTGATAGTTTTTTGGAAACTTGTTGCAGTTGGTACAATTGGTTTTGAAAATGTTAGGTGCACCGCATCCGTAACAAAAGATATTTCTTTCTTTTAAACAATCATCATAACGATGACCTTTTTCCAAACAATTCCAGCAAGAATTTTCTTTTACTTCTTCATTTGACACGTTTTCGTCTACATTATCGTCTACAATTTCTGATACAGTTTTCGAGAAGTAAAAGTTTTATTGGATCGACGGTATTCTAGTTCTTCTTCTAATATCTCATGTTTCCGAACAAATTCTCTCAAATGAGCAATGGAATTGATACTAAAATGTAAAAGCTCTTCCGGATTTCCGGTTTTAGATTACGCTTAATTATTTCTAATAATTCAAATTCACTAATTGGGTTTTGAAAACGATCGGTAATTTGTAATATTGAGTCATAATATGAATCAAACTTTCACCCATTCTTTGTCTTCTATATCTAATCTGTTCCCTTAAATCAAAATCTGTACGACGATCACGAAACTGGTTTTTTCAATTCATAACAAAGAGTTTCCCAATCCAGACGTGAGCATGTTCGATGGCTTATAAAAAAAAAATATAATTTTAAAATCAAATTAAATTATGTATAAATTGAAATTCATTATATAAAAAAATTAATTAGCATGAAATTATTATACCCCTCCATTATATCATAAAATATGAATAAGAAAAATTCTATTAAAGAGAATTTAAATATAAAAAACAAAAGACAAGTATAAGTTAAGAATAAGAAAGATTCTCTGAATTGCTCTTTTGTATTAATGGGAGAAAATACGTAATAGATAATATCAATGATGGTACACAAGTAATGTACTATTTGGTACTTTTATTAATTATTTCTGCACACATCACGTGCTTTTAAAAATGCCATCACTGGTATATTGTAGACACAAATATTTAAATAAGGAATGAATGTGTTAAACAAAAATAATCATGGTTTTAACTTACCAGTAGGGTCTCGATTCCAACGATGCCGGAAAGGCCTTCTGCTTCATTTGATGGTCGTTTACAACAAAATGTGGGTTTTGGGTTTTAATATTTAAGTATTTAGGGTAGTACATAAGTAATTCATTTTTATAAGAAATAAGTGGTTAGATATAGGAATATATTACATATAGGAAAAAAATATAGTTCTAAATCGAAAATTTTGACATGATAATATAATTGTAGTTTAATTGTATGTTAATATATAGAATAAGTGCATGTTGTTAGATTTATAAATTATTTAAGAGAACATTATATATTATATATATATATATAGATGAAATTAATGGTATTAAAATTTAAACAGTAGGGTTTCGAAGGTTAGAATATTTAATTAGTGAATAATATAAATATGTTAGGTAAAATTTTGGTTATTTGTAGATTTCTATCTGGTTTTAGAAAAGCAATAGATTAGTGGTTGTATAACAAAAAAAAAAACGAAACATTATGTTATGTTAAAATTGCAGATAGTATTGATTGAATATAGGTTGCTTAGATGTAAGTTGTTTCAGCTGGCCTTTCAAGGATTCACTTAGTAATTATTCGATGTGATCTTGATCCTTGATGTTCCAAATATTTTTTTATTCGCGAATTTTTACAAAAAAAAGAATGCCAAATTTCCCTCGAGTAAATTAACACTGTGTCTGCTCCAAATTGGCGAATTGGTGATTTGCTCGAGGTACTTATGTTATATAAAATTTACTATATAAAAATACACTTCATTAATATGATAAAAAATACCTTCAAATGAATTTACCTTTTTTCCAAAGAAATATACTAAACTACACTGGATCACAAAAATTTTCCTGATATTGCTTTCGCAAATAATTGTAATTTTCTTTATATGTATATATATATACATATATATATAAAACTTGACTTCACTTGATAATAATACATACATAATTGGCCATTACAACCCTTCAGTCAGGATTACGGCCTAGCTTCTCACACC
>QOCX01004913.1:468-13761 GCA_005959815.1 Sarcophaga bullata | reverse complement strand
TTTTATGGGTTGAAAGTCTTCGTAAGCTAGATGGTAGTGTGTTGGCTTATTAGACATAAGGACGATTGCAAGATATTACATATTTCTCTTCAATATGATGCTTTGATTTAAAAAATAGATAATGAAGTGATTAATTTAGGTATGTATCTTAGAATATGCGAGGTGTGATCAAGAAATTACCGTTATTTTCAAATTTCGCTAGTTACGTATGTTCGATTTTCGGATTTTTACTATTCGAAAAAATTGATCAAGGAAACTGTATTAAGTTTTGTCTAAAAAATGAAATTAAATGTTCATGGTCATTTGAAATGTTGACTGTAGCGTTTAGCGAATCTGCAGAATACAAGTTCAATTGTTGTATAACTGGCAGAGAAGATGTCAATGACGATGCTCGTCCTGGTCGCCCGAACATGTCAACAACCGATGAAAACATTGAAGCAGTGAAGATAAATTTACTTTGATAATCCTCTAATCACTATTTAGAGGAGGTTGCTGATAATGTTTGGCATATTCATTGGGCTCATGCCAAGAATTTTTAACGATGTTATTAGTGGATGATACAGGGCGGGCACGGAAAATGTGTTCCAAAATTTGCTAAATTATGCGTAAAAAATTGGCATTAACTGGTGACGAATCTGGTGTATGGCTATGAATTGAACCAAAGCCCAATCATCCCAATGAAGCGTTTCTTTGATCATTGAAAATGGAGTATAACGTAACTCATGAAATTTAAAATAACAGTTATTTTTGAATCCAGCCTGGCTATATATTGAAGAGCAAATAAAAGCAGTATAATAAAATAAACTGATGCTGGTATTACATAAGATAAGTAATTAAGAACTTATGTGTAGAAGTCTGTAGTAGTCTAGTCTGCAGCGTGGCTAAACTATTTACTTGGAGTGTGTGAACTTCATTCCCACCAGAGAGCACTGATACTGAACTTTATGGTCAAAGTTTACTTAGTTCGTAGACAATGAAACCATAATTTTAATTGTATTGTAATTAACAAAAAAAAATAAAATTATAAGTTTCAATGATTAATTTTTGAATGAAATTCACAATTTAAAAGTTAAATTATTTTTTAAATCTTTTTACTACGTTAGCATAGCATTAGAAATATCATTCTAAATGTACTTAAAAAACGCTCTTACAATACATGTTAAAAATATTTTGAAAACTTAAGCATTATTTAAAGACTAAATATCACGTGTGTACTACTTCATTACAATTTCCACTTTTTTTTTCGCAATATTTAAATTCTAAAAGAATTTATACTTTATACATTTCAAATATTTCTTGAAAAATGATATGGACATCATACTATTTTTTTTTTTTTTTTAGTTTCTTTCCAAAGGAGTTTTTCAAAAAAAAAAAGAAAAAATTCTTCAAATACTAAGTGTCATGTACTTTAGTTAATATTCCTGACATGCTTAATAATTTATACCTTTTATATTACGGTTACAGCTTAATATTAATTAAGAAAATTGTAATGTAACGTTATAAAGTGTTATTGAGTTTAAAATGAAAACAAAATACACAACATGAACTTAATAAATCTTTACATTATTCACCATCTACATAACTCATCATGGCTGACTTCGAAAACAGAAGTGGTAGCAAGCTGATCAACTGCTTGCCTTAAAATAAATTAACTTTTATGTTTCCTCTACATACGCTGGTATGTGTTCATAATTATATTTTAATATAACACACAGTGCCTGCTGTTTGCGTTGTCTCTTTATGTTGTATCTTTAAAATCTGTTAAATAAGAATGACGTCAACATAATTTTTTATAAATTTTGTTAGTGATGCGAAGTAGCTTTGTTTCTATATCAGCTTTACCTTTTTTTAATTTGTAATTGGAAGTAAAAATTTTAAGCTATACTTACTTACACATTTACGACTTCAAGTTGGGCCAATTACAACTCTTCAGTCAGGCCTTTATTCTCATAAGAATTAGTTCAGTGTGTTTGATTTATTTATGATTGACGGAACATAGAGTTTAAAAATGCGATTCTGAACGACAAATTTTTGGGAAACCTTTCATGGCAACTTTATTCACTCTCAGAGTTTTAGAATAAAATCGTTTGAATGAAATTCTCTCCTCGGAAATATATCTTCATGATTTGTTTGAAGAGATGTCTGACTGGGATTAGAATCTTGGGGCTCACATCTAAGAGCCAACACAATACCTACACATAATACGTAATTCTTCATTAACAAACCCTTTAGTCAGGATTCACGACCTAGCTTCTCACACTACTTTTGTTGTGTGCATTAATTGGTATATATGACTGGCGTGACCTACAGTTTTAAAGTCGATCCCAAACGACGATTTTTGAGAAACTTTTCATGGCAATTTTATTTTGTTTCAGAGTTTTTGCCAGAAATCTGCTGAGATGATGTCGCCGAAGAAATATTTTTCGATATTTTGATGTTTGACCTGGGTTTGAACTATGGGAATACGTCTTATAAGCCAACACCACTATCTACTAGACCACGGCGGCTTCAGTTACAGAACTTCACACACTACCTACCTTGATTTATTAAAGAATAAAGATTTCATAATTATAGTAACTACTACTGCAAATTAGCTATGAGTTGCGCAGTCTTCAATATTTTATGTAGAATTATATACCTAACATAACTCATGTCAGAAGAGTGTATTGGAAGGAGTTTAAGACAGTATCGATTATAAATCTGGTAGGTTGCTCTTAATGATGAGTTAAAAATAAGTCGACACAATAACTTCGATGTATACATATAGGCATGAGATCCGCCCTTCTCCTTTGCAATTCACCCCACCTGCTAGAAAATTGGAAAGATTTAACAAAATTTTTCGCTTAATAAATTTTTTTTGAATAGTTTATCGGTTTTATCTTAAATTTTAAAAATTGTCTCCATTATTTCTTACATACAAATGAACAGATTAGGCTATTTTTGCGTAAGTATATTTCAGTAATAATATGAGTAATATTTCAAATATCTTTTATAGTAATTTCTATCAATAAATGCTCAGTACTTAAATTAAATAACATGTTATTGAGAAAAAATAAGAGATTGATGCTATTATTTCCTACAACAATCTGTACATATTACCCCAATGTTATGAAGTAAAACTAGGAATTAAATAAATATCCCTATGAGTTTAAGTTCAATGGTAGAATAATTTACTCTTAGTGTAGCCAATAGTAAAAAGAACAACTTTCAAGTGTAATTATAGCAAATTAAATACAATCTACAAGTATACTCGTATATGTACATTAAGATGTTACAAATATTTTCTCTCTCAGATAAATAAACACTTTAAAATACAATTTAAATCACATTCATATTATGTACGTATGTACAGTTAATTATAAAGTTTAAATTGTATTATTTTAGATTCAATCTTTGCAAACACAAATTGTATACAAAATGTTGCTTACATATCGCATGTGTTATTTAAATTAAGTATGGAGCAGACAGTTAAAGTTGAGCTTAAATTGATTAGAGGTGTAAATTAAGTAATTGTAAGAAGGTGTTTACAAATTATCAGTTTTGAAATTAAAATCTCATATTAACGCAATTGTTTAAAGCAATTAATAAAATTTATAAGCCATAGTAACAAATGGTTTCAAAGAGTTCGCTGTTTAATCACAAGATTTATTTGTTGAATTGTCAAATGAATTATGAAAATTTATCAAATCAATGAAACTCTACCCGAGTTACTATATAATGTAAGTTTTACATTTTCTTGAGTTGATCGTAATATTTCTTTCTATTTTTTTTTTTTTTTTTGCAACCTACAAACTAGTTTTATATAAAAGAACTGTTTTTTTAAACTTTATTGATTAATCATCATTTTTGGACTGACGCATTTACCTTTTAAAAACGTTTGAAATATTAACTCGTAGATTAAAAATAACAAAATAATAAAATTAAATTTATGTTCAGATTTAATTAAATTCGTTATTAGTCGCAGAATTTTGTGTGCCACTGTTCACAAATTGTTTTAACAACAACAATTGCTTTATTTGTTATTCCTCTGCTTGTGCCTTTGCGATAAACAAAAACAACTATTAGACAATTTTTCAGTAGATCTTAGTATCTTCAAACCACGATTGCTTTCTTCACACTCAACGTGTCTTCACACAAGACTGACTGAAATTCTACTCCGACTACTGCTTGCTTTGCGTTGCGACGTAAACAGCTGATGAATGTTCTTGAAGGTGAATGGTTCGAGTCTTCGCTTCTCAAAATCTACGATATATGCCTAAACAACGATGTTTACATTTATTTTGCTTCTTGTTTGGTTGTATTGTTGTATTTTTGCCCTTACGTACGTCCTTGTAGTGTTGTTGTTGCTTGTTGTTTACTGTTTATTACTCTTGCGTAATAGGTGATGTTGGTTTTTTTTGTTTATTTGTTTCCATTTGTTTTTGTTTTTATTTATGGGCGGTAAACTGGAAAACGTAGTTTTTTTTCTTTCTTCACATTTCAAATTTTCAAATTTAGTTAAAAATGTCTGAGTAAGTACTAATATTCTTAAATGCCATTTTCTTCTATTCTTTGATTAAAATCGGAATTGCCTTTATATGAATTATTTTATATATATATATATCAAAAGAAGAATTGAAACGAGAATTAAACTTGGCATTCTTTTAATGAACTAATAATATAATAAACCATTTTCAAAATTTGATTTCGACCATGTTGTAATCACGGTAAGGTAAGAGAAGAATTTATCAGTAACTGTTGAGATCTTAATACACGTTAGAAGCGAACTAAGCCCAGAAGTAGGTATATTTGCGTTATTTGTTTGCTATGGAAAGCACTTTTCAACTGGAAATTCATCTCTATACAAAAAGTTTCTTACTCTTTGTCTAATCTTTTCACAGGACTGCTTCCTGCTAAACAAATTTCAGCTGCAGTCAGACGATTTTATTAGCATCTACCATGGGAATTATTTTGGTGGAATTATTTTACTTGATGGCCACTCACATTAACCATAATGATCACGGGCACTTCTGTTACATTCATCCATATGAGGTGCATATTTGATGTAATAAAATGTCTTTCAAACTTAAAGATTAAATACAATCATTCCAATGTTTATAGGGAACCTTGATAAATTAAGTGAAGAACGGAAGGAACAATGCCATCAAGAAATAGCGTCTTTCCGAAAGCACTTGCATGTGAAAGAAAAACACAAATCAAACACGAAACTCGTATTAAGCAATGAAAATCATCACATTTTAAAAAGTTTGAAAATGAAAGTTCCGTTAATAAATAAAAACGTAAAAATATCAGGAGATAGTTAATGTCTTCCTTCCTTTCTCAGTTTAGCTTGGTTCAAATTAGTTTGTTTTTTTATTTAAATTTTCAGTTTTTGCCACAATATTTCGACAGGAAACATATCATTCTAGTTTACCTTTTTAAATATAAATTTGCATTTTGTTTGTACAAATAGATTAATGCAATTTGTAAGAAAAACCTAAGACCTAATAGATTACTAGGCAGACAGCTATCTTTACAGTCTGAAGTTTGTCAGGGAACCAGAGTTGGGCAGGTATTATATTAGTAACAATATATGATTCAGGGCGGTAAAATATATAATCTAGTCATAGGAATAACTAACCCTCTCCACAACAATGCAACTAATGATCAGAAATAAATACAAAGTTAATTAGAAATTTGGGGAAAAAAAATTATCACTATGCCTGAGCATAAAGACCTCATATGACTGATAAGTGTGAGTATTTTAAATACCAATAGAAACGAGAGCCTAGAATATCCTTATTCGCTTATATAGCATTTTAAATGCTGGTAGAACGTGTTTTCATTTCATTCTATTGCAATAAACTGCAGACCTCATTAGTTATTGAGAATTCCCAAATTTCATGAATTAACTTAATTAATTTTTGGTGTGGGATGCTTAATTTGCTGTATTAGACCAACAAAAAAGATGAGATTTAAAGATTGGACCAACAGTTTAAAAAACATTTAAATAAAATTTAATAATACTATATGCGGAGAAAAATGTAACGTTAATGTGAACTACATCCATGAGAAAATGATCCTAAACACTAAGACTTCTGATAGGCTGCTTGGAGAAACAAAAGATAAATATTTTGACAGAAGGCCATACTCCAATTCCCAGATCTCAATCTAATTGAGTACTTGTGAACTAAAGTTTGAAAACTAAGGCGAAATCCGAAATGCTAATGAATTGGACACATTCACATTACATAACAGGCCATTACAACCCGCAATCAAGGACTGGCGCCCTAGCTTCTCATACCACTTCAATTATGTGTGGTGTTTTAATTTTTATGAATGAACAGATTTTTGAGAAACTTTTCATGGCAATTTTAATTAACTCTCAGAGTTTTTGCCAGAAACTGCTGAGAGCAAGCCGCGAAGAAATTATTCTTTCATATTTCGTTTTGATGTCTCATTTGGAACTTTAAACGTGGCCTTTTTGTCTAATAAGTCAATCACAGTACCTACTAGACAACGGCGAGTTCTAAAATTAGACAAAACAACCGAATCTGTTGGAAGGGCTATTCTCGATTTTCTTTGATTACACTTAGTTCATAGTTTGCCCAACCGATGTGAATGTTAATTAAAAATAAAGGTTACCACGAAATTATCACAAAAAAAATTAAATTGTTTGCAATTGTATGGCCAACTCAACAAATTTTTTTAATTGCTATTTTACAAAATTGTGAATTGTCTACTGTATTGGAATTGTTCTCAAGTTTCAAATTTGATAACTGAAAAATCATTTTCTGTTACTTTCCTTCATGTTGAAATACAACGAATAATTGGTTAAAAGTATGAAATTTTTTAATTAAATGGCCACTGTGTATTTTTATATTTTTGAAGAATTAATTTAAATTCTGCCCAGAATTATTCTAATCGCTCAAATAATATGCAAGTATTGTGCTATGGGAGATGTTTGTAGTTTTGTATTTTTTTAATTCTTTTATTTAGGTCGAATCTGCAATTTTAAATTAAAATAACAAACAGTATGATTCTTAAAACTAACGACAATAAAAATTATTATGTCGCCATATTACAAATAAAAATTCAAGTGTTAGACTTTAAAGTCACAGTAGTTTCGTAGGTAGTGTGTTGTTTATTAGACGTGAGGCCTCGATTTCAAACCATAGTCAGAGATCTCTAATAAAACAATATATGAAAACATATTTTTGGCAAAAACGCTAAGAGTAATGAAATTGCATGAAAGTTTTCTCAAAAAATCTCTCGTATGGAGGTCGACTATAAATTGTAATTCTAATGGTTTAAATTAATAACGCAGCACGTAACTGGTTTGAAAGGTAGATTCCGTAATAATGATGAAGGGTTGATATAAATATTTTATATATATATATAATTGTAGTTATATATATATAATATAATATATATAATTTTATTATATTATATATTTAATATATATATAATATAAATTGTATATATGATAGTATATATATAAAATGTTTATAATATACAATAAATAATAAATAGTAGAGAGATTAGAGTCACAGTGTTTCCTCTTTTTTTATACGAATATGATATTCCTGAGTAAATGGTAACAAAATTGACGATTTTAATTTGGAATAAATTATTCTTTGTATTTTAATTTTTATATAAATTTAATTGTTTTTATCTTGCTCATTTGATCTGGTATTAAAATTCCATTTTTTATAAGACTCAAATCGCCATATGTCTACTACGACTCATTATAAACAAACACATTTTTTAAATGTCTTGCATATTTAAACTACTGCTCAACAACTCGTACACATAACCAGACTGTGTGACTCAAGCAAATACCCTGTGCAATCATCAGTAAGGAAATTTAATTGTGACATGAGTGTCTCCAGGACATTTTTTAGTTTCATTTAAATGCATGCCTTTGAGTGTGAAATGTTTTCAAGTATGAATATTATACCAGTCATTATTGTTTGTCATTTCTAGCTTTTAAGAAATTCGCGTACATGATATTAAAAATTTTTTTTTCCGCGGACACAAGAAGATTTATTTTGCCATGCATGATTGAGTTTCTGAATCAATGGTCAGATTATTGTGAATAATTTATTGCATTTATTATGTTACTTATACATATAATATTGTAAATATTTGTTCATCAATGTATAACATTATATACTATGTAGCAATAAGCGCACCATTTTGGATAAATTTAAATACAACAAGTGGGTGGTGAGATTTCATCCGAAGTTTTTTATTGGGCAATTGATATCATTAAGTGTGAAATATAAATGACCGTCACGGGTGGCTTGGGTGATTAATCTGCATCAGCCGTCTCACACAACCATCTAACATCCTGCGCGGCTTAAAGTTGATATCGCTCTTAACCAGGGACCTTTACATATTAGAGATAGAAGAGGAAAAGTTTCCCCTCGTCTTGCGTTGTGTTGCCAATGCCTCAAAACTCAATGCGGGTAGTGCTGATATAAATATTAGGGGGTGGAGTCCCGCCACCCTTCACAGGGTAGGCGCTTCCGGCCCAGTTGGCGGATGCCCTCATGAAATGTAAGACGGACATCTACTGCCATACAGGAAATTGCGATGGACAGGACAAGGATGCAAAAGGCTAGCCATCCTGCGATGTTGTATTACAGTGCCATGTTGATAAGCACGAATTCGGATGCGGATTTGTGGTTAGTAAGAGACTTCGCATCTTGTCTCTGGTTCACACCTGTGAACCGAAAGAATAGCCACAATCCCTCAGGAGATATTCTCACATCAGCCTTATTATAGTCTCACGCCCCAGAAGATATAGAAGAGCTAAGGATGGCCTTCTAACGCTAAACTCGAGGACGTATATGATAAGTGCCGCCCATGACGCAAAATCGTCCTCGGAGATTTTAATGCGAAGGTCGGGCGGGAAGGTATCCTTTGGCCCCACTGTCGGACAGTTCAGCCTCCACGCGAACACTACTCCAATGGTCATGAGGCCTGATCGATTTCGCCGCGGGCGGGTTTAACATGGTACGTATGTAGCAACCAGGTTTCAGCATCTCGACATCCCACAAAAGCCACTTGGATGTCCCCTGATCGAATCACATCCAACCAGATCGATCATATTGTGATTGACGGAAGGCAACGATTTCCAGTATACTAGATGTGGCACAATTTAGAGGTCCAAAACATCGACATTCGAAACCATACCTTGTCGCAGCCAAGTTCCAGTGCGCATTAGCCGCCTCAAGGTCTGCGCGCTCTGTACATCTGCGAAAGCTGGACGTTAAAAAGCTGCGATCACAAAGGACAGCTGAGGCGTTCTCCGCTCAACTCTCAGATATAGCTCCGTCGTTTCCCTATCTACTAATCTCCAGCGACATTGGTGATGTGGGCCAACATCTCCCACTCCTTGCGCACCTACTGCGGAAACAGTCCTTGGTTTCGAACGCCACCACCAACGAAAATCAATGTACGATGAGGAGTGTCGCGAGGCAGCTGCAGCCGAAAAACCCGCATACAGAGAAAACGTTGACAAGTCTGCCGCTACGCGAGCCATTGGTCCGAGAAACTATAGAGAGAAGGGAAGGGAGGAGACGCCTTTTTCCAGACGCAAGGGAAGAGGGAGCAGGAAAGGCGTGAGCGTGAGGAAGTCGAGATGTACAAGATGTAGGAACTGACGCTCGTGAAGTTTTATCAAAGGTTAAGCGTCTAACCGAGGGTTATTAAACCGGAGCGTCCTCCCTGCAAGGATGAGAATGGAAACCTGGTTACAGATCTCGCAGGGGGTGCTGAGGTTGTGGAGGAAACACTTCTCCTACTCTTGCTACAAGGCCGATGTACGATACCCAATACCGCCTTTAGAGATAATGTTCCGTACCCGATCGACGATGACGGCGTGGATATTCCGCGCCTAGCCATGAAGAGGTCAAAGTCACCATTATGCGACTTAAAACAAATAAAGCGGCAGGTCCTGATGGCCTCCCCGCTGAATTTGTTAAGACCTATTGTAATGAGTTGGTAGGGCCGCATGCACCAGCTTATTTGCAAAATATGGCTAGAGGGAAAGCATGCCCAACGATTGGAACCTCAGTATCCTCTGTCCTGTGTCCTGAAAAAGGGAGACCCTACGTTATGCGCCACTCACAGGAGTAATAAGCCTTCTTCCCCTATCGCATATAAGGTTCTTACAGGCGTATTGTGTGAACGACTGAAGCCACTCGTCAAAACACTGATTGGACCTTATCAGTGCGGCTTCAGACTCGGCAAGTCCACCATCGACCAGATCTTCACACTACGCCAAATCCTGGAAAAGACCCACGAAAAGCAAGTTGACACACACCATCTTTTTGTCGACTATAAGGCAGCCTTTGATAGCCCCATAAGGGATCGTGTTTTTGCCGCAATGTCTGAGCTCGGTATACCTGCGAGCTGATAAGGCTATGCAGAATGACGTTGAGCAATTCCTGCAGCTCCGTCAAGGTAGGAATGGACCTCTCCGAACCTTTTGATACCGTGCGAGGTTTCAGACAAGGCGATCCCTTATCATGCGACCTCTTCAACTTCGTCATGGAGAGTGTTTTGCGGAAGGCGGGAGTGCATCGCAATGGCACTATCTTCCATAAAAGTGTCCAGTTGCTTGCGTACGCTGACGACATTGACATCATAGGGCGTACCAAGCGAGATGTTACTGCTGCCTTTAGCGCTATTGAAAGGGAGTCTGCGAAGATGGGTCTGGCGGTAAATGAGGGCAAACAAAGTATATGTTATCGACAAGTAGAGAAGTGCGGCGTACTGATTCTCAGATTACGGTCGTAACTATACTTTTGAAGTAGTCAAGGAATTCATTTATCTTGCTCCGCGTTACCACCAAAAATGATGTCAGTCTGGAGGTCAAGCGCAGGATCACTCTTGCCAACAGGTGCTATTATGGTCTCAATAGGCAATTGAGTAACAGAGACCTCTCTCGTGCGACAAAACTAATACTCTACAGAACGCTCATCCTACTCGTGCTTCTTTATGGCGCAGAGGCATGGACCTTATTAAGCACCAATGCAGCAGCCTTGAGAGTATTCGAGAGAAAAGTCCTACGTAAGATCTTCGGTCCAGTGCGAGTTGCGCGAAGATTTCCGCATCCGATACAACAGTGAGCTGTATGAGCTCCTCAACGACATGGACGTTGTGCAGCGTATTAATATCCAGCGGCTGCGCTGGCTCGGCCATGTCGTTCGAATGGAGGAGGATGCTCCGGCGAGACGGGTATTTGAAGCGGGGATCTGCGGAAGTCGGCGAAGAGGACGACTTGTATCCGTTGGAAGGACCAAGTCGAGGAAGCCCTGTCATCGATTGGTGTGACCAACTGGCGTAGGCGCGCAAGAAGCAGAGGCGCCTGGAAGGATGTGTTGCGGCAGGCCGAAATCCGTTAATCGGGTTGTTATGGCCAATTAAGAAGAAGAAGAGTCAATTTTGAATTGCTGGACCGGTTATTACTTATAGTTGTGTTGTTTTGTGGAATGACTTGGATAAGATTTTCATATGGACCCCCCAGTTTGCCACCTCTACGGGCTCATCTCTGGATGAGCCATGGGAGAAGAGCAGAGGCGTTGGGGGAATGGATTAGGATGTTATGTGTTTAGGTGGCTATAGCCTGCTATATACAGTGATAGAACACGTTTGCTGCTGGTCTTGGATAAGGCCAGTCTGATGTTATTTACTGCGTTTATTATATTATAGATCGCTGGCAAGGATCTGGAGCACCTTTAATGGACGTAACTACCGGCTTTTCAACTATCATTCCTGAATTCTTATTCGCTCAAATGCGGCAATTATGTTGGTTAATGAATTCACTGAGATGATGCCTCGGAGTCTTTTTTGTATCCATACACATTTATACCAAATATGTAAAGCTTTCTACTTCAGTTGTGTATTTGATAAATAGAAATTTGAAATTTAATAATGGCTGTAATGTGGTAGTAGACGTAGTATTTCGCGAAAAAAAACTATGGAGTAAATAAAATGCCAGGAAAAGTCTCGCATAAAATCTGTCGTAACACACACAATAAAAGTAATAGCCAATTATGTATGTAAGTATGTATGCATAAGTGTTATTTATATCAAAAAAAATCTTAAAGTTAGTTAAAGTTATCACTTAAATCTAGTTATCATTTAAAAAATGACTAATTGCCATTACATTAGTTGTTTTAATGTATGTTTATAAAGCGTATCAAAAGCATTTCTCTTTTTTTTTTTTTTTTTTTTTTTTTTTTTGTTGTTCTTGAAATGCTTTTCAGAAGAAACATTTAATTTGTGACTGAGAATGTGAAATAAACACAATAAAAGGGGAATAAAACAGTTTGTTTAAAATCATAATAAGAATATTAATATACGCAATTAAATTAATTAAAGAAACAAAAGAAGACAATAATTAAGACGTAATATTCAGAAATGTTTTTCTTAACAAAAAGGAAAAAAAATAAATAAATAAATAAATAAATAAAAAATAAAGAAAAGAAAAGAAAGTAAAGGAGTGCTTGATAAAAAGGTCTTATTATGGGTTCTTTCCTCGCCACATGCGACCCAAAAGAGAAGTGAAAATTTTTTCTTTGTTGCTTTAATGACATCAAGTACTTTTAGTACTTCCCATTTTTCCTGCGTTCAGTATACATATATATACATACACATACACAGCGAGAAATACACAGGTCTGATGGTGCAAGGTCCGGACTACATGGTGGCTGCAACAGTTTTCACCAAGTAACAAAAGATGTGTATAGGCTGTCATCATTATTTTGATTTGTTCTATACATACACAACAAGAATAAATTAAGGTTTCATATTAAAACAATTTGCAAGTGTATATGATAAGTGTTGAGATTGCCGCAGTAGTTCAAAATTATACAAGCTAGGTCGTATGAAAATTTTCTATTGATTTAATTGAAAACAGCAATATAGAAAGCTATTAATCTTTGCAAATATTTCGAGTATATTATCATGGCGTATCTTATCAAGTTACCGTAGTCTAGAAGGTAGTGTATTCTCTTTTTAGACATAAGGCTACGGTTCAAACACTAGGTCAGACAACAAAACGAATATATGGAAATATTTCCTAGCCGACTACCTCTCAGCATATTTCTGGCACAAATTCTAAGAGCAAACGAAATTGCCATGAAAAGTTTCACAAAAATCTGTCGCTTGAAGTCAAGTTTAATCTGTAGATCCCGCAAGTCATGTATAAAATTAAAGCACACAACGTAAGTGTTGTGAGAAGCTAGATCGCCGTCCTGACAGAAGGGTTGTAAGAATTTATCATGGTGGCTGTAATAA
>QOCX01004912.1:0-13762 GCA_005959815.1 Sarcophaga bullata | reverse complement strand
GTCGTTAGACTAAGGGTATTGACAAATAACAGCTTCCGAGACGTACTGGTGCCAAAACAAAATCCAAATTATAAAAAAAAATCTGAAACTCAAGAACTGACTAAGCTAATCACTGATAAACTGAGTTATTCATAAGGCATATCGTGACTTTGTGTTAAACCCCAGTATTCCCAATTGGGGAGAAGTCTCATTAAGAATAACCCCACAGTGATGCACTCGTATGTCCACCTGCTGCGTTTTCGATTTGATTTTACTGTCGAAGTTACCATAATTCTTCCAATCTGTTATCGGATTTGATGTTCAACTATAGGTCCAGCCTCTCATGGATAAAATTATTACACACAACATGGGAGGTATAAGAAGTTAGGTTGTAATCCTGACAAAAGGTTTGTAATGACCAATTAAGAAAGTACGTTAGAAACGCTGCTAAAAATGATGCAGATCACAATGAGGAGCTTAAATGGAAGAATGTTAAACAAAACACTCCTTTTTAAAAGTCGTTGACCCTCCCCAAACGACTTTAAACCGTGAATTAACAATAAACAGAGGGATCTTGAGTGTTGGGAGGAGTTGGAAATCAAATAACCACTGTGGGCGACTAGAATCGAACGCTATGATCAATTCTGATGTCCAGAGAGATCAAAATTCGGTAAACGAAAGATGTTTCCTTCTATCATAACAATAACAAGTCAAACATTTCTTGTAATTGTTGTATAGGCTTGATTTTTCACAGTCTATTTCAGTGTCTCACTCTCTCTCTCTCTCTCTCTTGCTGCTAAGATATGGGTTTATCGAATAGTCCAAACTTGTCAAGTTTTTTGTGAGTAAAACTGTAGAAGTTTTAGAGTGCAAAGGAATTGTGAAACTAGGTGAAGAATCCCTACAAGTCTGTGGTACAAATGTGCCCTAAAGTTAGATTGCTAGTTGAAGCAAAGGTCCTCCACAAACTTTCATTAATTCTCTCTATTCTAAGTAATTGCTTTTAACTTCTTCCAGTTTCTGTCTGAAGTTTCTGAACGAAGAGAAACTATGATTTCAATGATTGTACCTATGAATCATTCGTTAGGGATGCTCTCATTTTTCCACACTTTGGTGATTCATGGTTATAAAATTTTCGCTTTTCCGATTTCAAGAGTTTTGCTGGTATTTTAGAAAGCAAAGGGGATTGACGCCAGTCTCTATCTGTGGAGCATGTTCTAATGACAAGACAAAAAGAATATCAGCCGAGGGTATCCTGTTGATAGCGGTCGAAGACAGACAATCCCTGACATTGCTTTATAAAACCCTAGGATGATAAAAAAAAAGGAAGCAAAATAATTGAACGCAATCGGGTTTTAATTGAAGAAAATTTAATTCCGAATAAGGAACTAGAATCCGAGGCAACTCTCCAAAAATAAAAAATAAAATATAAAATGCTTTTAAATTTCTTTTTAGATTTCGTCTCTACACCTGTTTAGACAAGAAGAACTACGTATTGAGCTTGAATTCTAGCCCAGAGTTTCTTAATGTGACAAATAGTGGCTTGGAGTACTAGCAAATATAGGGGTTTCTTTTCATTCTTTCTTCTGATTTCTTTCGCTATTTTATTTTATATTATTTTACATCATCAGTAACGTTCTTTGTAATGCATTACCGCTTGTAAGAAAAAAAAAATAATTTTGTTGGATAATTGTAGATTAAACAAACAAATATTATAGCCGATTATAGGGTAAGAATTGTATTAAAATATCCTTTTATTGAAATTTTATAAGGACATACACACACACAGAGTCTTTCACACTCTTTTCCACTCTCAGTAAGAGAGTGAGATCAAATTTAAACAGCCATGATACATTTTTATGTGTGTATGTATGTATGTGCACACGTACACAAGTGTATAGTACTAGAGCATGAGTTTCTTTTTTTTTCTGTCATTTCTCTGTATAGCAGTATGTAAATGTATATAGGCAATTGTAGTTGTAATTGTAACTGTGTTATCATACATATTGTGTTGTTGCCGTTATTGTTGCTCTTGATAAATCTCCACGTACATTGTTGCTAAAAGTAAAGTGGTATGGTGGTGTTTTATTTATAACCCACCATTCATTATCACCTGCATTATTATAAATCTCTTGTTTGTCAAGCATTGTTCTTTTGCTGCTTCTTGTTTTATTTTAAACATTCTCTCAATATCTATATCACTCTCTCTCTCACTCTTTTACTCTTACTGTATGTGTGTATTTCGGTTTTGTAAAGAAATTAAAATGAAAAAATCTTAACAACAGAAACAATAAATACCGTAATGAAAAAACAAAACAATACAAAAAAGAAGAAGAAGAGGAAAATAGAAAATAAACAAGAAAGACAACAAAACTAAAATGAAAAACTTGGTCAAGTGAGAGGAACCTTGTGACATTAATTTTTAGTCGTTTTTTCTTTTTTTTCTTTCTTTTTTTGCTTTTCATTTTTGCTCTTCTTATTATTGTTATTGTATTCATTGTTTGGTTGTTGTTGTTGTTGATGTTATTATCGTTATTGTATGTTGTTGCTTTTATTCGTTAACTGAGCAATAGAAATACTAAAAAAGAGTTGTGTTTTAGAGGGTGCGATAAAAATTGTTGTTGTTGTGGTAGTCATAACATAGTTGTGTAGCAAATCACAGTGGGTGTAGTTGTAGTTAAAGCGTTAATACAGTAAAGCCTCGTTATACAAGTTGGCAATGTTGTTTGGCTGTAATATTTATTATTAATTAATCATTCTGTGCTCGATAACAGATAGTTCGACTCCATCGTGGAATATTTAAATCCCTTGGGGAAACTTACGAATGCCTTTCATTAAAAAGATGAGTACAATTTAAATCTTTAACAGGATGTACTCGTGCAAATACAATCGGACACTCGTTTGATTCGAGGAAAAGTCAAGAATAGTATGGAATTGTCTGAGTAAGCTTATGTCCAGCAATAGTCACGCTCTGCTGGCTCTCTGTTCTTTTAGGAACTCGCAGTAATGAACTTGCGCGAAGGAAAGCTTCTGCTGATAAGGATAAAACTTTTCTCTGGACCGGGAAGAGATGTTTAGAAGGGTATTCTTAACGAAAATGAAAGTTGGAGAGAGACTGTCAAAGTATATTGACCTTACTAATACCGAATAACAGCCAGCAATTTGTCAACACAATAGGATTGAAAAGTTACATTGTAAGGATACCCTACATACATTCATTAAGAAGAGTACAATGATAGCAGTATTCTAATACATTCTCACGATATCAATGATAGAACAAGTGGCCGCCTGTAGATTTAATAACCATACGGGCTTGATTTATAACATTTTCTGTAACTCTGGCTATATTTTCCGGCAATAATTGGCCCACATTTCCAGCGTGTATTACCTTGAAGAACTTCAAGAATTTGTGACTTGTTGCTACAGATTCGTGACTTCAAAAAATCCCACAGAAAGATGTCTAGAATCACCAAAACAGGAGATTAGTTGAGTCAGAAACGTAATTCTTAGACATTCGTTATGGTTTCAAACTGTTGAAACTTCCATGTCCTGCATTTCCAATAAGTTCACTTAAAAAAGAAAAACTTTCTTGAATATGGCTGTGCAGCGCTAGCCGTTCAAAGTATAGGATAAACTCCCCATCGTATAGCAACATTGCGAATTGTTATCGAATCACTTTAGCATGGATTACATAGGCTTGATGGTCAACGACTAACGACAGATACACTTTCTGCACACTTTGCAAGTGAGGAATGCCTTCAAGTCTTTCATCAAAATTCTATGTAAATAATGTCAATTGATGCACAATTGCGTAGACACTCAGGTGCGACAAGTTCAACCACAGTCGAGATATTCTTACCAGAATAACTGCTACGGTACTGCTCACAACTAACAGCATCTGATGTTGTCACATAGCCTTCTGTGGGAACATGTAAATCACGGAATGCCAAGAAATCTACATCTTAATTCGCACGGCTATAACACCGCCGTCGAGTTATTACGCAAAAAATCGAGACTATGATTCAGTATCCTTGATCTGTATTCATGATCTGATGACAATCTCAATGCGGAACTAACATTAAACATCATTGACCACGTAACATGACCACATTTTATGCCACTTTTTTCCCAAAAATTCAGAGATTTAAAGTCCATTTAATAAAAGCCATAGTCTGTATGCCTGTGGTACAAACGCAGAGGTTTTCAATACGAAATCAAACGTTTTACTTTATAACCCCGATTTATACGAAGGACATTACTATCAAGGTTTACCTGTAGTAAGAGCAGAAGTTTCAAGCTTCCTATCTCTCTAAACAATGTAGCAGTCATTTGCTTATTGCTACTCAAGTTATATTGCCATGATTTTCTACATTTTTTTCTATGTTTTAGTATCTTCTTTTCATTCGTTTCTGTTTTTCCTAGATTTATTATTTTTATTCTTATTCTCTCTCTGTTTTTTTTTTTGTAAAATTTCATAAAATCAAGGGGTCTGTGTGACTGCAAGAATAGCAGCAATCTATGGAAATGTAGCAAGAAGAAGAGAAAAAAGAACACATAAAAACCAAAAATACGAGCAAAATTTACGTTTTGCCACTTGACATCGGAGGGGGGGTTTGCTAGGGTCTCATAAAACAAGCTCAGTAGAAATGTATTCACTTTTCTTATTTTTTCTTTTTTGTGGAATTTCATTTTGTAAGTGGTAAGTCGGTTAAAAATAACTTGAGTAACGAAAGTGTGCTACTGGAAGCAAAAAAGAACAAGTAAAATAAGCTCAACAACAGTTAAGGACATAATAATAGTTCAAACTAAGTACAAAAGTGGTGGACAAAATGAAAAGATATGCTGAATTTAAAAAGGTTTTTAAAATTTTTGAAAATCAATCAACCTAACACCAGAAATCATGAAATACTGCCCCGGAAAAGGTAGCTTGTGCAGATAAATAGGCAAAGAAGGAGTCATATCAGGCAGCCAATGATTGCAATGAAGCTTTTCGTGTAAGAAATCCTGATAGTCGCTAACTTCTTGAAAGCGTTAAACATGTCCTAGCTTAGTAATCTAAGTCTTTTACTTAAAATTTCAGGATTTTACAATCAGGACAACATAGCCCTTAACCAATAAACT
The DNA here is from genome assembly GCA_005959815.1 of Sarcophaga bullata. Lineage (NCBI taxonomy): Eukaryota > Metazoa > Arthropoda > Insecta > Diptera > Sarcophagidae > Sarcophaga > Sarcophaga bullata. The sequence goes on along the minus strand of QOCX01004912.1, from coordinate 8,662 downwards.
GATCGTCAGCTTCAGAGTACATCCATACTTACATAAATAGCCATTACAACCCTTCAGTTAGGATTATGGTTCTAGTTTCTCACCTACAGAGAGACCTACAGTTTAAAGTCGACTCCTCCTTGTTCTCAGAGTTTTTGCCAGAAATCTGCTGAGAGGAAGTCACCGAAGAAATATTTTTTCGAATTTCGTTTTGTTGGAGATATCTGCCCTGGGGTTTGAACCGTGGCCTTACGTCGTACAGCGACTCAAGCCTCAGAGTGCGGTATTCAATTAGAAACTCTTTAAAGTTACTTTAATTCATTGTGGTATTTTCATGAAATCGTACCAAAGATACTGCTTCCAGATGCTCTATAATGCTGGCATTAACTTGTATAGGATTTTCCTATAACAACAGGAGCAACAACCTTACAACCTTTGGGGTGCTGTTCGATTTTAGTAAGAATAATCCTCTATCTAGCTTTTAAAATCTTGAGAGTTTTAGAACTCCTTCTGTTCTAGAACTGTTCAGTGTAAATCAAAATAGCCGAGTGACTTTACAGTCTTCTCTACTACACTAGGATACATTAAGCATCGGTTTGATCCAATGAGCGACCAGACCAAAGCAGTATACCATACGAGTTCTTACAGATTCATAGACTAGCTTTACATTCTACGCACCTGCCACAGAGCCTCGGAATCCTGTACAGTTTAATACTGTACTTATCCAAAAGTACCAATCGAGAGCTTTTCTATAAAACAACGTAATGCGCGATCAGTGCCTCCTTAGCGTTGCCTGTATGGACCAATCCTTCATTCTTTGCAATATGTGAACAAAACAGCTCAATTGCTTCAGAAATTTCAAACACCTTGCTCTAGATGTAGATGCCTATTCGCAATATAGATTTCCTGGTCGGTAGATGTCTTTGACCACCTTCAAACTGTTCATTTTTGCTACAAAATGGCGGTCATGAACCCGCCATTTTTGGAAGTGCTTCAGAAATTTCAAACAGCTTGCTCTAGATGTAGATGCCTATTCACAATAAGGATTTCCTAGTCGGTATACCCTTGCCCATCTTCAAACTGTTCATTCTTGCTACAAATTGGCGTGCATGGACCCGTTTTCTTTACAAATTTAGATGGAAGTGCCAACGGCTTACTATATTGTTACAAAATGGCGTACATAGGACAGTTATCTTTACAAATTTAAATGGAAATGCTTACGATATCATCACACGCTGAACATATTTTTGTACAGCCAATGCTTACCGGATGGTACGAAAAACTAGGTCGTAATCCTCACTAAAGGCTTGAAATAACCAATGAAGTTACAAAGTTCCTTTCAATTTCTTTTAAAATGCAAAACATGTTTGCTAAAACAAAGCGATCAGTTTCAGGTACTTTTTTGCCTCCATTAAGTACTTTTTTCCAATTAATTTTTTTATGTTCAAATAAAAACAGGAATTTTAATCATATTAAATCATTATAAAACAATTTAAAAGATTAAAAGATTGAATATTTAAATGCAAAATAAAAATAAAAAAAAAGTATTTAATTGCACGTTAACAGTCTTGATTTTGCAATAAAAAGAAAAAGTACAAGGGCTATGGTACAATAAATAAATTTAAATATTTAAGTAACTTTAGTTGTTTAATTGCAACAATTTCTTTAAATTTATTTTTTTTTAATTGTTTAACTCCAGTACAGTTATTGCAATTAAATTACGGCAACATTGTAAATTTTATTTTCAATCCAGAAAACATCATTAAAAGCTTATTGGCAGTATTTTATTCAAAACTAAAAAGTGGACAAAAATTAAGTACTTTTTTCGAAAAAATTAAAATTAAAACTTTGTATTGCGTATTCGTATTGTTAAAGTACAAAATTATAATGGAAGAACTCGTAGAGAAATTCTTTCAAAGTATCTTGAAATATAAAAATGTACAGAAGGTAATGCCATGATAGGGTGCATGCACCAGCTAATGTTTTAAATATGGCTAGAAAAGACTACCCCTTCCCGAAAAAATAGGGAAAATCCATTATGTGAGCCAACTGCAGTTTCTTACGAGCGAATGGAGTGAACGACTGAATCCGCTAGGCAAGTCCATCATCGACCAGATACTAATATTACGCTCAATTGTGGGGAGAACTCCAACGAAAACCAAGCCTACAACCACTACCTTTTTATCAACAGTAAAGCAGAATTTTAGGATTCCCGCAAAGTTGACAAGGCTGTGAGGTAGACATTGAGCATCTTTTGTAATTCCGTCAAGGAAGGATAGGACTGTTGTAACCGTTTGATGTGCGATTTCGAAGAGGCAACCATACATCATACAACCGCTTCAAATACAGTATCTAGAGTGTATGAATAATTGGCCATTACAACCCTTCAGTCAGGATTACGGCCTAGCTTCTCACACCACTTATGTTGTGTGTGTTAATTTTATGCATGAGTGGCAGGACCTGCACAGTTTAAAATCGACTCCGAACGACAAATTTTTTTGAGAAGCTTTTCATGGCAATTTTATTTACTCTCAGAGTTTTTTGCCAGAAATCTGCTGAGAGGAAGTCGCCGAAGAAATATTTTTTCGAATTTCGTTTTTGATGTCTGACCGGAGATACGAACCCTGGCCTTTCGTCTAATCTGCCAACACACTGCCTACTAGACTACGGCGACTTTGATGTGCTTTTTCGAAATAGGCAACAGGTGGAAAATTCACAAGCGAACATGACCCTATTTTCTACAAAAGTATCCAAGGACATAATAGCGCACGATATGAGCTGGTATCGCTGCCTTTATTTTATAGAATGGTAGTTTGTCAAGATGAATCTGGGAACAAATGAATGCAAAACGCAGTATATCTTTTTGATTCCAGGTTACTTACTTAATTACTCAATATAAGCCTTTATAGTAAGGATTACAACCTTGCTTCCTACACCACCCACATTGCGGTAGCTATAGTTTAGTGTCGTCTCCGAACGACAGGCTTTTGAGAAAGTTTTCATGGCAATTTTTTTCTTTGAGAATTTTTGCCAGAAAAGGAAGAAATTTTCGAATGAAATAGCTGGGATTTGAACCACGTATTCACGTCTAATAAGCCAACATACTATCTACTAGACTATAACGACTTCAGAACTTATAAATAATTATTAAAAATCGAAATTTTTTTTTTGTAATTAATTTTTAAAATTTCAAATTGTTAAGCAAATATTCAGTCCCTTGTAATTACGACTTTTAAAAACGATTTAAAGCTAGAAAAAAAAGTACTAATTTTACTAATACAGGGAATAGCGATAAGCGCAAAATAAATACTCGGTTAGGTAATTAAGAAAGAAAAAAGTTACACAACAATTAATTATAATTGGCATTATAAGCGACTGTCAGTTAAAGTTTCTTAAAAAAAAAATTTTTAAAAAAATATTAAAAAAAAATAATTATTTTGCAAATAATTTACATGAGCTACCTTGAATGATATAATCACATAACCCAGCAAACATTTGCATTCAAAACTAAAAGATTTTATAAAACAGAAAACCAAAGATTTTGAAAGAATACCGAGAGAGGGGAAAGAAAAATAAGTTAATAAAACCAGATTAAGTTAGGTTAGATGGATAGCCAACAAAATACCAAATTTACTCGAAGACCATTGTAACTTCCCCCAGAATACATAAATACAACACACATACATCTTATAACGTTCAACCACATTAAATAACCGATCCAGTACACTTCTATAGCCGGTCAGTTGAATATAAAACACTACACAGCAACCAATGTCCACTTAAACTGATTACTGATTAGAGATTACGATTGTTGGTATTACCTCTTATGCCATTATGAGGTGGCCGCTCATAAAAATGCTTCCAATAAAATTGGAAATATGTAAGACATAATGAGCAGATATTATGAGAATACAGAATCCAAGATCACTCTTGTTCTAAAAATGGAAAATTTAAAAGATGTAATGCTACTGTCAGAGAAATGCCATGGACAGAGTACTGCAACTAGTGTAGGGCTATGTGTAGAGCCAGCACCCTAAATCGCTGTAGTCGGATAAAAACAGTCAGCAATATTCCATCTCTCGCCACAGATCACCTTATTGCATCAAAATAAAATAAAAAAGTATAGGCCTAGTTAAACCTGCTTACTAAGAGCGTGTTCACCCAAAAAAATTTGTATTCAGTCATCCTCATCGTTCATCACTAAGTTCAGGTTCAGAGATTTCAATCACAGGTCCCTGCACTGCTTAAGTAAACTGTCAATGTGTGTGAAGTTAGATGCAAAAGTTATTTCCTTTTTTAGTTAGAAATAACTTCAGCGATGATCCGATCCAATAAGGAATTGTATGAGCTTCTCAACAACATAGATATTGTGCAGGGTATTAACATCCAGCAACTGCCCTGTCTCGACAATATGGTTCGGATGGAAAAGGATATTCTGACAAGACAGATATTTGATATGTGAAGTTAGCATAAGTCAAAGTAGAAGACGACCCTGTCAACTTCGGAAGGACCAAATTCAGAAAGCTCTGTCATCGATTGGTGTGACCAATTTTCTAGTACGACAAAACTTAAACTCTACAAGTTGCCCATACCTTCCCCGTGCTTCTTTACGACGCAGAAGCATGGACACTATTAAGCAACAATGCAGCAGCCTTGAGAGTATTTCAGAGAAAAACTCATACATGATATCTTAGATAAAGTGCGAGTTAGAAATGAATTTTGCGATGACCCGATCCAAGAAGGAACTGTATGAGCTTCTCAACAACATAGATATTGTGCAGGGCGCTAACATCCAGCAACTGCCCTGTCTCGACAATATGACAGATATTTGATATGTGAAGTTAGCATAAGTCAAAGTAGAAGACGACCCTGTCAACTTCAGAAAGCTCTGTCATCGATTGGTGTGACCAATTTTCTCGTACGACAAAACTTAAACTCTACAAGTCGCTCATTTTCCCTGTGCTCATTCGACTGTATTGACTCGGATATTCTGGCGCAACGGGTATTTGATGCGGGAATCAGCGGGAGTCAACATAGACGACGACTCTGTCTATGTTAGAACGACCAAACTGAAAAAGTCCTGTCGTCGATTGGCCAAGGTGCTCAAGAAGCAGAAGCATCCTGCGTGTTAAAAGGCTGAAATCTGTTAAACGGGTTGTTAATGGCCAATTAAGTAAGCACACAAGTAAGTACTACTACAAGTTGTAAGACATGATATTCGCATTCGGCAAAAACTGCTTTTTTCTGTATTTAGATTTCCTTCCAAGAAATTGAAAATTGCTGGCCAAAGTAGAGACCTTCTCAAGAAGTGAGACATTGAAGGAGGAGTGAAGTGCAGTTGTGTAAGTATTTTGAAATTTTTTTTTTATTATCTAAGTTATGCATGCAATTTCAGGTAATTTATAGAAAATTCTTCTTTATTTTTACTATTTTTTCTGGTTTTTTTTTGTTTTGCAATTCATTTTACAAATTATTATCAATTGATATTTACTTGTCATATATTTTGTTTCTATTTTCAGAGTTTTTTTTTTTTTTTTGGATTTTAACAATTTAATGGCATTTAATAGCCAGCCAACCAACCAACCAACCAGCCAGCTAGTCTGTTGTATTACGTGCATTTGCATAAATAAAATGGACAATTAAACAAAAATTTACAAAAATTACAACAACAACAAAAATACAAAGAAAAGCGAAAATCAGCAAAATTTTCCACCATCATGTTTAACAAAACCTATCTACACAGATCAAGTGAAACTAATGGCGATGTGCTGCCAAGTGCTCGTCTCTATGAGTAGAACAAGCAGTTGATGCAGTTGGTTGACTAAGTTAGTCTGTTTACCTTCAACCACAGCAGACACCTGCATGACCTATAAAAAAAAAATATTACAATAACAAAAAGAAAAGAGAAGAAAAACATCAAAACTTTACAACAACTTTACAACAATTATTGTGCAACATCCACAATGTCTCATTAACATAAATAGTAAACGCAACAACAAAAACAACAACAACAACAACAACAACAAGAAAATATTAAAAAGAAAAAATTATTTAATAAATATAATAACCTTAGAGAACGACGAAGAGGAGGAGAAGGTAGTAGGGGGGGGTAAAGCAAATCACACACAAGAAATTATTCAAGCAAAACTCATTTTATATCCATGGTGTGTATTGTTATTGTCATGCCATGCCATTGTCTGTATGTAAAATGCCACATATTCTAATTCTAATATATATATTTATATCTCTCTCTCTATATACAAAATATCTCATAATACTACTCAAATTCATACATTATTCATCATTTTATTATTTTATTTATATATAAATATATGATGACAATGATGGCAATCTGATTATTGTATTACCAACCACTTGCTTTACTTGCTTACTCGTCTAGAGTAGTTGGATCTCGTAATCAGAGACAATGAAAAACTATCTTGTCTGTCTCGGTCTATATGTTTATCAATTATTTTATTTATTTATACACAGATATTGTTGCCATTGTTTTCTACAGTAATTTTTCATATTTTTCTCGGTAGTTTTTAATTAAACAAATACGAGCAGCAACAACAGCAATAACAGCAAGAAAAAAGTGCAATATTTGCAGTCTTGGCCTTTGAATTTTTAATTTTTATTACATGCTGCTACTGCTGTTGCTGCTACTATTATTGTTGTTGTGGTTGTTATTGTTGTTGTTGTATTTGAGCTATTTTGGCATTCACTTCGCCACAAATGAAAAGAAATTTATTCAAAAAAACCAAAAAAAAAGAGAAAAGAAAGAAATAAATCTGCAAGTTTAACAATCAGATAACAGTGTTGCCAATGTGTTATTTAATTGTCAACGACTAGAGATACATTTTTAAATTTCATTATAACGAATTCGATACATAAATTTAGCTTGGAAAAGAATAATTCGTCTTTACAATCCTTTAAGTCAGTCTTACAATTTAGCTTCTCTCACCACTCATGTTGTGTGTGTTCATTTTAGCCATTATAGGCGGAAACTACAGTTAATGTCGTCATTGAAAGACAGATTTTTGAGAAACTTTTCATGGCAATTTTATTTACTCTCAGAGTTTTTGCCAGAAATCTGTTGAGAGGCAATTGTCGAAAGACATACTCCTTTATTGTTTTTGACATGACTGAGCTGGGATTTGAACCGCGGGTTCTTGTCTAACAAGCCAACACAGTTCTTACTAGACAATGCCGACTTCACTCAACTCAACTTTACCAATGGTTTGAACGTGCGAATAATATATCGAGGTTTTTTCAAGGAAATTTCGGATCATTTAAAGATAACTCTCATATGGGTTCGAGGACGTAGGCACATCACTTGAAATGGCATTGCTGATGAACTGCTGAGGGCCGGCGTAAAGATCACATAGGACATAGGTATTCCGATTACCTTAGTTCGACTACATATGTATACTCCGCTAGTTTTTAAGGGAAGCTCAACTTTGTTGGCAACAGAAAGGTTCATGAAACGTTGCTAGATTCTGCTGGATTTGTATGGACAGGAAGAGGAGTAATTCTTCTTCTTCTTCTTACATCCAATGGTTATTCATCACACAATTGTTATTCTCACAGGTCACTGTATCATTACAAGGCATGTTCTGCAGGGACTATGAATCCGAGTAGAAGACTTCCGTTCATCTTAGGTGCCACTATCTACCTTTTTCTAAGAAAATTCAATCATTCTTGGCTTCTCGATTTCTGTTATTTTGACTTAAAAATCTTCAAAATCAATGTGACAGTAATAAAGAGATTTATTTTGGTGCTGCAATGGTTACTTGTAAGGATGGTAACCCTTTAATATTTAGAATATAAAATTGCTTTGAATTGTGCTGTTAATACCTCTGATATCTTAAAAATTAATCTCATATCTCTCTCTTAAATATTCTCTATTAGTATGACCTTCCAAGGTTAATAAATTAAAATTTTAACAAAATTCGTATCTTTATTGCAATGCTTCAGAAAATCTTTCTCTTTTACGCAACTCTTTATCAACAAATCAGTTATTGCACCATGGTAACCCCTGTAACCATTTGTGAATTAAAAACATACAAGAGTCCATGAAAAGATGTGAAGAGAGAGGGAAAGAGGGAGCACAGACAATTCGCAAAAAACATAAAAAAAAACTTTACAAGCGATGACTGTTTTAATTTAAACAGCATCACCACCATTTAGGGATTCATACGCTTTTTATTTTCATTTTCATTTTTTTTTCGTTTTCTTTCGTTTCGTTTCGCTACGTTTTAAACCCCCTTGAATGAATAACTGAACTGAACTGAGCTGAATGACTGACACAGAGACTGAATGATTGAATGGTTAAATAAATTGCTTTGACTCACTGACTGATTGACTCAATAATTGAAGACAAAGAAAGCTAGAAAAAAAGAAAGAAAAAAGTAGAGAAAATCATAAAAACTGATTGTGAGTGAATAACGGATTGAAAAGGCAATTGTCGACGACGTCAGTCCATTTCTCTAGATGACATATTTAGTAGAGTAGTTGTGTTAATGGGTACACCATAAGTGGAATTGTAATTGTTGTTTCCTCTTACAATCTTCTATGCCTGGACTTATTAGTCGTGGCGAGCAAAACTGATGAAACAATAGACCATAATTGGATTTAAATTCTGACAACAACAAAAAATAATAATAAACTCTCATGTCTTTTG
>QOCX01004911.1:0-13762 GCA_005959815.1 Sarcophaga bullata | reverse complement strand
CTTGCACTTGCTTTACTTTACTTTTTTGGAAACATAATCTTCGACTCATACAGTGAGCGTCAAAAGAAACTGTTCAGTGAAAGAAAATGTACGTTAAAAATTACCAATAAATTACCGTTATTTTTATTTTAAAATTGTTTCATTGACAGTTTTGAAAACTGAAAAAAAAAATTTCAAAAAAATTCAAAAAATTTCAAAATATTGTCGAATTTTTTCGGGCACTCTCCTTAACTGGTAAAAGTTGAGTTTGGTGATTGTAGAATTTTATTTTTTGTGTACAATTTCTTTTGACGCTCACTGTACGTGTATGAGGAAAAAATAAAGACGGAAAAAAGTACCCCAAAAAATATGCGACGTTCTGATAGGCTTTCGCCCTTTAATCGAACTGTCACACTGTAAATGTCAAAAGGCAACTGTATGTTGCCATCTGTCAAGAATGAATCAAGGTGCATTGGCAAATTGAATTGGACAATATTAAGCTGTTATTAAGGAAAATTAAAGTAAAGCGTATTGTTGCCCTGATCAACAAAAATATTCACAATAAGGAGAAGTATGCAGTGTAAGTGGATCGCTTAATAAAAACGGGAAAAAGGTGGATTTCGTGCCTCATTGAGTTTTACTTTTTGCCAGGAAAAAAACCATGACTCAAGACAAATCAAAAAATAATAAGACCCCTACGCCATCAATTACACAAAATTATTGTACAAGCAAGGAAGAGAAGAAATTCTGGTCGCTCAAAACTAAGACGTTTACACTTGACACACATAAGGAGTCACATGGCCCAACAGTTCAATTCCTCAATAATCTGTTTGGTATGGGAAAAAGTTCACAATCGACAGCAACTTCAATATGAACCAGTTTTTGCAGCTGTCGCTACTCGTGGATTAGGTCTCCAGAATATACCAGAGACCGTAAGCACAGTACGTTCCTCAGGGCAAACAGTATGAGACATTCAAGTCAGAAACTTTTCATGGCAATTTTTATTTACTCTCAGAGTTTTTGTCAGAAATCTGCTGAGAGGCAGTTTTGGAAGAAATATTTTTTCATATTTCGTTATGTTCGAGAAGTCTGACCTGGGGTTTGAACCCTGGCCTTACGTCTAATAAGCCAACACAATACCTATGTACTAGACTACGGCGATTTCAACATGCAGCTATTTTCTGCTTTATTTACATTTCATTTATTTTTGGTTTGGTAACATCGAGAATCTTAGTGGTTGTGTATGTAGATTTGTTATTGTAAAAGATAACTTTTGGTATCTAGGTAGTACAGCAACAATGAACGAACGGCGGTGTGGACTCCAACGATAATATAAACTAGACAACGTATATAAAAGCCCACCTCTGTTACACAGAAGTGAAGCCTGACTAATATCAAACGTAATTACGCACAAACTTCAGATTATTACTCATCAACAAGCGGTTTATAGTTACACTCAGAATATTTTGCATCAACACTATCAGCAAATACAGGTCTTTAGAACTTGACCAACTAGGAATCCAAACTGAAGAAAATAAAGCAAAGGAATTACTGGTGGATTGCCAACACCAGCAGGTCATTGATATAACGCAGCAGAGTTCAACAGTATTAGTGCTTGAAGAAGGCGAAGTTGACAGAAAAACAGCCGGTAATACGCCCGACTCCAAGAGCTACTATAAAGCAACCATAGACGGCTGGTAAGGCTTAAATATAAAAACTTTAGACCATTTAGGAAGGAGATATCGTGGGGAGATAAAAATAGTCCTCAAAAGCAGAATTAACCTCAAAGTTGGACTAAAAACTCAATAAAATGTTCAAAACGTACTAAAAACAGAACAGAAAGGTATTTCAACAAGAATAATATGTGAACCCATGTAATTGTAACAATTCGTGGACAATGGAAAGAATTTGTTATCAAAAGGAAACTTCAAGAAAAGCGATATTGTTGCTTTGGATAATAAAAAAAAGTTGACAATTTGAATGGAATGTTGTGCCATAGTTAGGTTAGGTTAAGTTAGGTTGGAGTGGTAGCTTTAGTACCAAAGCTCACTTGAGCATACGCAGCTGCCCATTGTGATACCACAGGTACGTTATTGAGACGCTATAGTCACTGAGATCAAACCATATCTTCCATTCAATTCTTTAGCCGGCCGGATTTTATGTGAACCTTACTTTGCGAATACCCAGCTCACCAGCCAGTCAACCACCATTTTGCCAGTATTTAAAATAGACAAAATGGAGTGAGAAAAAAAGAGAAAAAAAGGAAAATAAAATGCAACAATGAGGGTAAAAAACAACTGTTTAAACATTTGTCATATTCGTTCGTTCGTTCGTTTATTTATTGTTTGCGCATGTGCAACAGCAACATAGTCAACCTGCACACCATGGAGCTCCCTATTTGCCCTGCAACACTTCTACCAGCACCCCATCGCTAAATGAACTAACTCTGCAAAGGCAAATAGTTGAGTAATCGACTCAATTGTTGAATTTCTTTACAGGCTGCTACTCTTTTTTTCCTTTTTTTTTTCTTCATTTTACACTCCTGATACATTGTCTGTCAGAAGTCAAATGCCGTAATGTTGCAATTAAATTTGAATTTTGCATATTTGTTGCAAGTCTTTGTTTCGCTTAAAAACAATGACAGAAACAATAAACTGTTGCCGATGTCATAAGATACATGACTTTAATAAATTTTTGTAGCTGCTGCTGCTGCTGCTGCTGCATTTCGATTTGGAAAGGGAGAGCAAAATTTTATTAGAGACACAAGAGATAAAAGTGAGAGGCTTTTGGAAAAATTGCATTAAAAGAAACAACGACTCCTTGAGGATAAGAAAATTGGGCAAATATTCTAAATTAGAGACCTATTCGATGACCCTTCAGTCAGGATTACGACCTAGCTTCTCATACCACTTATGTTGCATGTGTTAACTTCAGACATGTGTGGCAGGACCTACAGTTCAAAGTCAATTCCAGATGACAGAGGCTTTCGATAATCCCGAAAAAAGCTAGGATTCAGGCTTTTGGCCAAATTTCTAAGAAATTCTAAAAATCCGAATGGACTACTACAAACTACTTAAACGATACCCTACAGTTGTTGTTATCATAGTAATTTTGACTGGCCTGCTTAACTCGCCTTTTGCCTTTTGTGTGAATTTTTGGCGCCGTAGTCTAGTTGGTGGTGTGTTGGCTTATTAGACGGAAGTCATCAAATCTTGGGTCAAACATCTCCAACAAAACGAAATATGCAAGAAATATTTCTACGACGACTGCCTCTCAGCAGATTTCTGGCAAAAACTCTGAGAGTAAATAAAATTGTCATGTAAAGTGTCTCAAAACCCTACATTAAACTTTAGATTCCGCCACTCGCTTATAAAATTAACACACAGTACATTAGGGATGAGATTTGATGCGAGGATTTAGAGAAGTCGGCGAAGGGAACGACTTTGTTTGCATTGGAAGGACCAAATCGAGAAGGCCCTCTGTCATCGATTGGTGCAACCAACTGGCAAAGGCGAGCAATAATCAGAGGCGCCTAGAAAGATGTGTTAAGGCAGATCGAAATCCGTTAATCGGGTTGTTAATGGCCAACTAGGTAAAGTAAGTACATGAGGGATAAGAAAAGCTAGATTGTAATCCTGATCTACACACTCTCTGCTCTCTTTGTGTGCATTTCCCTATTCAATATGTCCAGAAATGGGTGTACTTTCAAGCACAGGAACATAAGAATACAGAGCTAGAAATGCCTCCAAAAAAAATTTATTTTTAAGAATCGGGCCAGCAAATCAATGCGCTCAGAAACATTTCTCCAAAACCACAAAATATTTTGGCTTTAATACACGTGTTGTTAAGAAAATTTTCTCACCAACAGTACCAACAGTTGATTGATTGATTATGTACACCATGGAGTCCCTCAACTCCACGCGACTTAATAAAACGTTATGCAAGGTACAATATGGTTATGGTGACTAATATCAGGTTATAAAATTGATAATTAAACCGGAAATCCTCTCAAATGTAAAAAAACAACAACAACAACAGCAAATATCAGTGCATCTGGTTGTAAATTTGCGACAAAAATAAAAAATAAACCTGCAAACAAAGACTTGTAGCTGTTTGCAGTACATACAGTGAGCGTCAAAAGAACCGGTACATTAAAATCAATATACATTAATAAATTACCGTTATTTTTATTTCAAAATTGTTTCATTGCCAGTTTTTAAAATTGAAACAAAAAAAAAATTGTAAAAATTTTTGGAAATATTTTCAAACTTTTTCGGGCACTCTCCTTAAGTGGTGAAAGTTGAGTTTGGTGAATGTTCGAATTTTATCCCTGGTATGCGGTTTTTTTTTTGACGCTCACTGTACGTATGTATGTGCGCGTGCATATGTAAATCATATTGTGTTGTTATTGTATGATAATTTTCTTGTTGTTATTGTTATTGTTATTCGTGTAATTTAACCACTTCCATAATCATTTATTTACCACAAGCAAGCTGTGACTGTCGATGTTGTTGTTGTTGTTGTTGTTGCTATTGCAGTTGCAATTTCAATTGGCATCAAGTAATTGATACTTTGGCCCAATAACTGCAGTCATTCACTTCTATTCTATTGAATGCTTTACACTCACACACATTTTTCTCTGTCTGTTGTTGCTGCTACTACAGCTGCTGCTGCTACATGCAATATGAAATTTGCAATATTAATGCAGATTTTTTTTTCTGTTGTCTTGTTGCTGTTGGGTTTGGAAAATGTCTAATAAAAAACGAAACATTGTCCGTCTAACTCGGAGAGTGTGTGTTTATCAACATCATGTCATATGATATACTGGAACGACAAGCGGCAGCAATAGCAGCGCAGCAATTTATTAAAATTGGGTCAATAATTTATTATTAATTGCTGTTGTTGTCGTTATGAGCACATTATTAACTAATGGATCATAACATTTCATTACTTTATTTTGCTTTTGTTTTTACTTGAGCACAGTAAATTAAAACAATTTCTAATCGCTTATAAGATTTTTATTTCTATCGCCTCGCTTACAGCAAAAATGACCCATTTCTTCATGCGGCATGACGTCTAGAATATAAAAAATGATTTCAATTAAAGCTTATGCTTCAATGAATGACAGGATTTCATCCACAATATCTATTAGAGGCCTAACTGTGTGTGCCTTGCATCTATCACTCCTCTCTGGATTATTATTTTCTTTTTTCATATTCTTATCAGTTGTTGAGATACTGTTGCCTTCATTATTGAATTTTTTTATTCATGAGATTTTAAATTTCTATTTCATTGATGGTTTTTTAAGTTTCTTATCTTGCTGGAGCCTCTTTAACTAATCACTCTAGAATCTGTTGTTGCTCGTGGTCTGTGCTCTTCCGACTTATGACATGTGCCTTCAGTTTACAACATCAAGCATGTGTGGTATGGTGTGGTCATTGCTGTCAGATGCCTTTCAAATTATTGTCGGTTACCAATCAAAGAACTGTTCTTGAAGCTTACGGCATACTCGTAGATTATACTCGTATTAGGTCAGAAACTTGCTTCCAAACGATCTCTCTTTGTACCCTAATACAACCAACGTTTTCAAGCCGTACAGGAGCACAAATCTGTACGAAAATGAAACCCGAAAATAAGAAAATAGTTCTCACAGTCAAAGGAGCTACAAACTCCTGTCTAATATTGAAAGTTAGATTAACAGACACTGTGAAGAGGCTAAGTTCGATGACCATCTGTGTAGAAGACTGTCAACTGCGTTGTATTATATTATGATCACCTGCTTTACTCATTTTGATAGCACATCCTACATAAATGACCACAAAGGCAGCTAAGGTTGCAGCTTTCTGGACTAGGGTTAGAAGTTGTCTGTTAGGACCATTGAGCAGATCGTTGTTCCTATCTCCACAATATAATCTTTTCTTTCGTTTCGTTTCTGCGCTAACGGCTTTTTCGTGCGGATCTATAACTGTGCCTCTAAGACGATAGTATTGATAAATCAATGTGGAGAGCTTGTTAGCGTTTCTATGTCAGAGGGAATGGACAAGAAAATTATCTTCAGGAAGATGAATAAATTTAGTGACCGTAGTCTAGTAGGTAGTGTATGAAGCCATGGTTCAAACCTCAGCCCAAAGATCTCAAATAAAATGTTTTTAGGCGCTTTCCTCCTCTCAGCAGATTTTTCGCAAATCCTTTGAGAGTAAAAATAAATTTGCCATGAAAAGTTTCTCAAAAATCTGTCTTTCGGAGTCGACTTTAAACTGTAGCTCCCGCAACTCCTATATGAAATTAACACAGAGAACATAAGTGGTGTGAAGCTATGTCGTAGTCCTGACTGAAGGGTTGTAATGACCAACTATGTAGGTATTTTATGTAATAAACAAAGCCTTAAGATCGTCAGCATTTTGCATAGCCAAGCCACAAAAGATAATCTTGAACTAGCCATTTATGTTTAGGGGATATGTCCACTACTCTCTTGGATCACTAACTGTGGTTGCTTCCTTAGCGACAAAAATTTCAATGTGCACCTTTTAGCTAACACCCTAAAATGAGTTCTATTAATGACGATAGGAGTGTTAAGTTGCTGTTTTATGTTGTTGGGGGTTTCCATATCAGGGTAATGGACAAGAAAATTAGCTTCAAACTAATAAATGAAAGCAGTATTGTTCATGGCGAAGTTTTTGTAATTACTAGGCCTGTGATTTGTCTAAGGAATTACCGAGTGAATGGAAGAGCAATACGAATCCATTAGAATTGTCAAGCCATATTATATTTTATTTACAATACGGCAATTTCAAATATGAACAAAATGAGCAAATACAACAAAAAACGAAGCCCGTCGTTGCCACTGCGTTTAAAAAAAAATGGTTTAAGGGAGCAATGTTATCCACATTTCTCCGGCACTGCCATATTTTTGCAAAAAGTTAACTTCATTTTATCTGTAGGTTGTAATAATGAAAAGGAGTTAAAGCTGACTTTAAAGTTCACTTTAGCTAAAGTTACCTTTAACTAAACCCAACTTTAACTAATGGCCCTTAGAGTTTTTTCCGGATATCTGAGAAAGTCACTCAAGAAATATTTCGAGATGTCTGACTTGGAGTTTGAACTGTGGCCTGCAACATATCCACCGTGTTTAGCAGACGACAGTCATTCTAAATTTCGGTATTCCTGGATGGCTGATCATTTTAGTTAATGTTGTCTTTAGCGGACACTATCGATCGTTATTATGTACAAGTGTTTTGATTTGGAGAGTACATTGTGCAATACGGTTTTCTGACTGTTAAATGCTTAGTATTGCCGTAGGTAGGGACAGTGAAATTATGTCCTCTGACCAAATTGAGGTTAAGTATTTAAATTCCTTTCCTCTGATTTTCTTTTCACGCCGTGTCTAATCTAAGGATATATTTTCATCATTCATTATTGTAAAGGTTCTTCAATTTGATTTGTAGCTAAAATTGCTGCCAATTTCGTATTTGGAACGTCGTGTCCAGTAGACAGTTATTGTCGGTTGCAACGTTATATTTTTAACCCCCAGTTAACAACGCTTAACAACTAAATATGACCATAAGGGCTCTATTTTAATTTTTATGTTTTTTTTCTTCGAATGTCGTGTCCAGTAGACAGTTATTGTCGGTTGCAACGTTTTATTATTTTTTATAGCCCTCAGTCAACAACGATCGATTAACATGACGACTATTGCTCCAATTTTTTTTTCAGCTACTTTGCTTGTGTATGCAAAACTACTTTTTTTTTCTTCGAAATTTTATAACAAAAAACCTGGCAATATTTCCGTTTGAAATAAAATAAATTTTATTTACAACACACACTCACACACACACTCGCACATACTATGTCAGATGTCTATCTGTTAAAAATTAAAATGAATTCTATTTAATAATTAAAATAAATTATTTTTTAATTTAAAATCAACAGGGGAAAACAAAAACAAAAACAAAAAAAAAACAAGAAAATTAAACCCACACACTTGTAAAGGCAAAAACAGCGATTATTCAATAAAAGTCTGTAACGTCAAACTGACATCAGTGTGAGTCAGTGAGTCAGTGAGTAAGCGGAAAATATTTTTGAGTTGGACTGAGTTGGTTAAAACGGGAAAATTTATGAACAGTTTTAAGAAAAGTTTTCCAAAAAAGCAAGACAAAATAAACCGAAGTAAGGTTTAAAAAGTAGCTGGCAAATGGATGGAGTGGGGGGAAGGGGGGATAAACACAAGAAGGAAAACAAGAAAAATGTTTTATTTTAAAAGAGCATATTTAACAGTCATTTAGTGAATATTTTGCATGCCACCGCCATGTAATTACATTTTAAGTGAAAAATTATATGTTGCCACCATATAATGACAACAGCATCGATCTTATGCGGTTTTGAGCTTAAGGAGTGCGACTGGGTATGCAATATTAGAGTTGCAATATTTGTGCTGACACAAACACACACACACACACACACACACCCAGGTGATCAGTTGCTGGATTAAAATCCCCAAATCCTGGGAATAAATAACCCAAAAACACAGCCGAAAACAGCCAAGAGTCCATTGCACATGCGCTCTATTTATCTGGGCATCGTAAACAACAATTTAAAGCCTGGCTTATTGCAAGCGATTGTATGTCTTACAAATACTTTACAAACACAAAATACATATGATACAAGTGTGTGTGTGTGTTTATTATGTGATCGTTTTCGTATGTATTTCCTCGATTTTTATCAATCAATTAAATGCGATTTATTAACACTCACTTGTACTCATGTCATGTAAATGAATACCAAAAGCAACCAACCAACCAACCAACCAACCAACCAGGCTGGGCCAGCCAGTCAGCTAGTCTATAGCCTATAAGTTGCTGCCAACAATAATGTTTGAAAGTACATGGATTCCAAACATTTTGTATTAACATTGCCAAGTGGCCTATATGACGGTTGGTTATTCGATTTATCTTTGTCTAGAAATAAAACTCAATTTCTGTTTCTTTTTTTACTTCGACTTTCGCAAATTCATTGAAATTTAATACGTTTTTATTTCCACTTAAAGTGCAGTTGAATGCAGCCCCAATCGCTTTTATTTTGGGTGTTTAAAAGCTTTGTAATCAGGTTTATGGTTGGTTTTTGGGTTGATTTTTATTAAATTTTTAATTTTTTTTCAATTTTTTTTTCGTCGTCGATTTTTGTTAAATTTGCATAAATGCTGTGGATATGGGGATTTATTTTATTGGTTTATTGAATTGCTTAAATGGTTTATTGGGTTAAGAGTTCATATTAAATTGATCATAATTTTGTGAATACAAAACAAAAAAAAAAAAAAAAAAAAAAAAAAAAAAAAAAAATCATTGTGGTTAAAACACGACTCTCTGGACACCCTATATGAGTCAAATATTGGCGTGAATTAAAATCAAAATTTTTTTTTTTGTTTTTGTGAATACAAAACAAAAAAAAAAAAAAAAAAAAAAAAAAAAAAAAAAAAAATCATTGTGGTTAAAACACGCTCTCTGGACACCTATATGAGTCAAATATTGGCGTGAATTAAAAATCTTCCTGTTAAATAATTTTATTTCCGAACCGAGATTAATTAAGTAAAGTGGGTGGTACAATGCCGGCAGAGCTATAACCTACTTGTTCTACTAGCTTCTATCATTATCAACAATGGAAACCAACTAGACAGGGTGTCTAGCAACTAAATCGCCATGATTCTCGTTAAGGTTTACAGGAGGAAGACTTATTAGAGAGAAAATTAGTTCTCATTAAGATTTGCTAGGCCTAATGTAATGGTTACATAGCCTGACTATAACCCGGAAGCAATACAGATTTTGAATCCGATGAAGCCGCCTAATCTCCATAGAGCAACGATATTCTATAACGTACTGCTTTTGTTTAATAAAACTGAAACAAAGCAAAAAAATAATAAGAACATGGGGATCCTCCCCATATTCCTTAAAGGAAAGGAAAGTTATAAAAAAAATGTTGCATTTTTGTAGAGATGAAGCAAAGCCTACTTAAATCTCTCATTTAACTCCTAATCAACATTACTATGCATAACCATAACCTCACACTGGGTAACGCAGTGGGATATATGGGCCATCGAGTGAACTTGCATGTGTACGGCAAGCTGCCTGCTATCCTATCCATAATGGTACGAATTAATTTCCAGCGGAGTCTTGTAGACATGTATTGGAAGTTGTAAGAATGAGTTTCAATATCTCCACTGACAGTAAGTACATGCAACATTCTTAATCGCTACAGATTTACTGTATAATTCTTTTAAATAAACTCAAAACCATCTCCAGATTTCTTGGGAATTGAATTGCACTCCTACTACTATTCGTACTACTACTTATACTACTACTCCTACTACTACTCCTACTACTACTCGTACTATCACTCTTACTACTACTCCTACTACTACTCCTACTACTACTCCTACTTCTACTCCTACTACTACTCCTACTACTACTACTACTCCTACTACTACTACCACTCCTATTACTACTCCTACTGCTATTCCTACTACTACTCCTAGTACTACTCCTACTACTACTCCTACTACTACTCCTACTACTACTCCTACTACTACTCCTACTACTACTCCTACTACTAGATTTCTTAACATTAACAGGCCCAAATGTCTGTTCGAAACACACAACCGCCATACTTGTAGTTTGATATGCTACTTTACATTGATACATTAGACCAATGGGGCTCCTACTACTATTCCTACTACTACTCCCACTACTACTCCTACTACTACTCCTACTACTACTCCTACTACTACTCCTAGTACTACTCCTACTACTACTCCTACTACTACTCCTACTACTACTCCTACTACTCACTCCTACTACTACTCCTACACTACTCACTACTACACTACTACTAGATTTCTAACATTAACAGGCGCAAATGTCTGTTCGAAAACAACACAACGCCATACTTGTAGTTTGATATGCTACTTTACATTGATACATTAGACCAATGGGGGCTCCCAGTATAATTTATAAAACTTGTCTTATTCAGAAATCCAAGTGCAGAAACGCATGAACATACGAAGACAGGACAAATCGTTCGTGATATTTGAATTCCACGCCCCTTGCAAACGTTTTTTTTTTTTTTTTTTTTTCGGAAAAACCTTGACTCAATCAAATCTAAACTTGATAATTGCCATGGAGAACTCTGCATCTGTTATTATAAATGAGTTCTATCCATTTCTTTGTACCACATACATTCATACTATAATTGGTCAATCTTCACACAACCTTCAGTCAGGATTACTACCCTAATTCTCATACCACCACCGTTGTGTTGTTAAACTTACAGATGTTTCTGTCAGAATCAGAAGAGAGGAAGTCGTCGTAGACGTTTTAATACATTTTCGTTTTGAAGCTGCGAAAGATGCCAAATATTTGGCGATACCACGTTTATAGTCTCTGTACCGAATTCATCGAAATAATCAAGGACGAAGTATTGCCGAATCACGATATTGTGGAAATCATATTCATATTCAGTAGGCTTAAGCCTAATTTCATTATGGATCCATCCACAGTTCACCCAGATACTAGAACAGTAGCAGAACCAAGGGACTCTAAATCGTCATAATGGCACCGATACTTTCAAAGGGTAACATAACATGCGAACATGTTACGACCATTATTGGCCTATTTAATAAGTATTCGCGAAAAAACCAAAAACAATCGCACTTAATTAAAAGGAAAATAAAGTTCCAATGCGCCGAGAATAATGCAAAGGTACACATAAAAGATAGATTTTTAGAATTTTGTTGACAATCAGACTTTTTCCCCGAAAAATGTTGAGAGGCAGTAGCCGTAGAAATATTTTTTCTATTTCGGTTTGTTGTTGGAGATGTCTGACCTGGGGTTTGAACCGTTGCCCCATGTTTAATAAGCCAATATACTACGTACTAGACTAGACTAGACTACGGCAACTACAAACTATTTTAAAGTGTATGAAGTTTAAAGAAGGTATCTTTCTTTAGTTAGAATTACGACCTAGCTTCGCATGCCACTCATGTTGTGTGTGTTTTAATTCCATGTGTTAAGGTCAAAACCTATAATAAGGTTTAAAATGTCCCAGTTTCAATGATCGGCTCTTGCAGAAAGAAAATAGAAGGAGGTGAAGTCTTTTCGCGTAAGTCATTGGCCATTACAACCCTTCAGTCAGGATTACGGATGCTAGGCCGTGTGTGTGTTAATTTTTTACGTGAATGGCGGGACCTACAGCCTAAAGTCGAGTCCGAACTACAGATTTTTGAGAAAATTTTCACGGCAATTTTATTTACTCTCAGAGTTTTTGCCAAAAATCTGCTGAGAGGAAGTCACCGAAGAAATATTTTTTCATATTTCGTTTTTGATGTCTGACTGGGGATTTGAACCATGGCCTTTCGTCTAATAAGCCAACACACACGTCTGCAACGTCTTTAAAAACTAAAACACTAGAATATTGCTTTCGATAATTCGGCAATAATATACTGTTTCCAGAGAACACACAATGTGCCTTAGCCTTTTAATACAATTGATTGTGATTGTCCTGAGTGGGCGAAATTGTGCTAATTTTACTCTGTTCATATGTTCTAGGATTCCATTGCTAATTATACTCCTTCAACGCTTTTTTTTTTCTTGATAAAATATTTGCTTTTGTATGTTAATATGAAATGAAAGGCGTTTGTTTGCGGGGATCTCCTATTACAATATCTTCTTATCTAATGATCCCTATAATTACCAACACACTTTTCCCTCAAACCTGTACAATTTTTTTTTTGCAAGCTAGCTTGGCTGCCTAGCTAATTATATGAGATGTGTTGTTAAAGAGATGGGGATACTCATCAATTTCGATGGTTTTTGTTAGCAGAAATTATACCTATACGTTCGGTGAATACATGTCATTAAGAGTGGTAAACCCGGAAACAAAAAACGAATCAACAGAGCAACATGAACAACCCACACTTCAACCAACAATGATGATGATAAATGACGTTGATTGATGGATATTGTTAGTATTTGTGGTAGTGTTGTTTGGTGTTACTACAAACCTTAAATATAGAAACAAGTTGTTAACAACGTAGAATTATATGTGACGGACCTGAATGCTGATGCTTTAGTGGCCAAAAATTTAAGAAGCGAGAAATAAAATTGTTGTTCAACTTAATATGCCACATCACACATCCGAAACAAACAGCTCATCACAGTATTAAAACGCATATCTTGTATACAAACATGGAGTATGTAAGCCGTTAGTAAACATATTTAATTCTTATATTTTGTTTGTTTTTGTCTGTTGTATTTTTTAAGCGTCAAGTTGACGTTCTTAAAAAAATTATTGTTTATTATTTGATTACTCGTAAACTGAACAAACGTGGGAACAAATTAATAAAAAGAAGGATCCCTCCTTGAATAAGCAAACCGACTGGAACTGCTATTCTGTGGTGTCTCAGACATCAAACAACAAAAACATTTCCTCAGTCGGACTACTTTTGATGCCTGGGTTAGTAGCATTTTTCAATATTTTTTAATTCACATAAGTTAAAAGTAGTGACGTATGTTATGTGTACTCCCATCGGTTTGGTCTAACAAGTTGGTTACGCAAAATTAAACCATCTCAAACTGCCTATCAGTCACTTTGCTTAACTGGCTTTCTGTTATGTCTGTCCTTGTTGTCTGTCTCGTCTGTCGTATGTGAAAAGCATAACTAATGAAATAACTAACGCTTAGCCTAATATTTTCATATATCGTCTATGGCACGATTTATACTCTGGGTTCGTTTGTTG
>QOCX01004910.1:1753-13763 GCA_005959815.1 Sarcophaga bullata | reverse complement strand
ATAAAATATTGCAAATGTTATCACGTGTTACTGAATTACAAAGTGAACTTTACAAGAACGTTGTTTCGTTGCGGTATATTAAAAAAACTTGTTTTTAAGCTTTTAATTTTTTAAAACTGTATTCTTATTTAATTGCATTAAAAAAAACAAATTTTATCGATCAAAATGAACTTTATCTCTGTTTATGTTGGTATAATGAATAACTTTGCGTTTATCTTTGTATATTTTTAATTATATTGTATTATAAATATTTTATTATTGTATTTATACTGTTATTAAATGAGAAATTACTTTTTTTCAATCAATAATATTACTACAATAAAATTTACTACACAAAAAGAAAGAGTTGTTAATATAATTGTGATAGATTGCGTTCAAATCGATTCGATGGTTTTACAATTCGCATTTTTGATTACTAAACAGCTTTTACTTCAGCCAATCAAAATAGAAAAAGAACAATTAAATTAATTTCAAATTATATACGTGAGTATAATAATTTAAATTCATTTTTTTTGTTTATTAATGTCGTAAGTCGAAGTAAGACATTTTTATCAAAAAATTAAAAGACATTTGTGTTGAAGTAAACAAGATTCGTTCATAAAAATTCGGTGCTTTATTCCAATAGAACGTTTAATAATGAAAAATTAATTTTTTTCAGATAAATTGTTAGCAATTCCAATATTTTTCTCTCATATAAATTTTCGGCGGCTGGGAAAAAACTTATCAATTATTTATTTAAAAAAATAACCTATTAACCTACTTGTACCTTCTTTCCATATATACATAACTCATCATTGCAGTGAAGAGTACGATCTAGCTTCTCACACAACATATGTTGTGTGTGTTAATTTACTAGAGTTTAAAGTCGACCGCAAGCTACAGATTTTTAAGAAGCTTTTCATGGCAATTTTATTAACTCGCAGAGTTTTTGCCAGAAATCTGTTGAGAGATTGTCACTAAAGAAATATTTTTTCATATTTCGTATTCGTGATGATGTCTGACCTGGTGTTAGAAACGTGGCCTCATGCCTAATACGCCAACACACTACATATTAGACCACACAATGTTTCAATTAAACAATATATTTAAAAACTATTATTTGTCAGATTAACATTTAAGAATACATTTTCTTATATTTAAAGAAAATCAAGAAATTAAATTTCCATATAAAAAATGAAGCCAAAGTGACATTACGAAGCTATGAAGTCTATATTCGCATACTGATAAGCCAAATTTAGCACTTAGAGATTTAATTTCACGCGCTAATGAACGGGTCTACTGGTCTATCGGAAAATGGAAGAAGAAAAAGATTAAGCCTTTTGCATTTATCGTTAAAATAAATAAATTTTAGTTAGGCAGGCGTTCCTATTAAATCATTAAGCTCAAAACGTTAGTGTTGGAGAAGTGATTTTATATGTTATATGTGTATATAGCGCGGATAAGCGAAGTTCGAAAAATTTTATACAAGCATCACACCAGCCTTACGAATTGATTGTTTTTATTTTGAAACTATTTGATCTGGAAATGCGATCAAAAATAAAGGAAAAAAACATTATATTGCATCTGGCATAAAAAATAATTTCGGCTATGCATGAATACTATGCAAATATGATGATAAAAAACCGATACCATAACCGATATGAAGAATAAAAAATATACCAAAAAAAAAGTACCATAAATATTAAGCTACGTTTTGAAATTCAATTAGGAAAAGTCCATTAAACGTTTAATTGATCTATAAAAACAACGAGGACAACATGAAAAAAATAAATTCTTTTTATATCCTGAACAAATGACGACAACGAAATACAATAAACGGCCGCAGAACAATTTAATTTCAATGAATTCTCTTACCCATCTTGTTGGTGCTTCGATAAATTTCCATTGAATACTATTGGCGCAGACAACACATCTATTGATGTTGCTTCATCGGTGTCAATAGCAGCAGTAGTAGTTGCAGCAACAGCAACAGCATCCGCATCGACATCGCTGTCAGCAGGAAGCAGTGACCTCGTTGAAAGGTCTGCATGCATGTGGCCACTATCATTACTGTGTCGTCGTCGGTGTAATAAAGTCGGTGAGTGAGTGTGACTGTAACCGTGACTGTGGCCCAGCTGACTGTTGTGTTTGTGAGAATGACTATGTGAGTGACTATGTGTGGTACCAATAATACCTGCTGGTAGGTCAAGTAGTGAAGTGTGTAAAACAAAAATCATGCTGAAAAGAAAAAATAAAATATTTAAAAATAAAAACAAAAAAAAAAAATAAAACAAAAAAATATGCATATAATCTGGTATACAAATATGAATGGCATTGCACACGTACATACGCTGCGTATGTATAATATGGAACTATTTTTTTTTCTTATAGAATTTTATTTACTATTTTTAATTTATGCAAAACTAAATATTGTGCATTTTTGCATAAACAAATTTAAAGGAAAAATTGCATTTAAATTCCAACAATATTGAGTCTGATGCATCATTCTGTTGCACTACATAATATTAATTAATATTCCAATACCCATATGAACAATATTGAGTCTGATGCATCATTCTGTTGCACTTACATAATATTAATTAATATTCCAATACCCGATATGGTCATCATAGTGTTTGCATTCAAATCATAATCATTTGAATATATGCGTTGTATTGCCACCAAAACCAGTGTTGCTGTCAGTATCCAAATGCTTAAAATCGATACAATTGCGCCCATGACCTCTGTGAATAATGATAAATGAAAGAATTCTCAATTAAAGCGATTTAATATTTATTTATTCAAATTATTTACACACACACACACCCACATTTCACACACATACATATATATGAACATACATACGTAGATCCTATGTTATAAAGATTTATGGAAAAATTATTCTTGAATTTCTTAATTGATGTTGCTTGCGCATCTTAAAAGTGCGGATTCTAAATTGAACATTCCTAGATAATATGAACGATTCTTTTATGTTGTACTTAAACGAAGTCATGTACTTTAAATTGATAACAAATGATAGACAATGATGAGAAAAATAACTTGATTTTATTAACATATAAGTGCAGTATTTTTTATTATAAGGTTAATTGAATGCAATAACCGTTTACCACAATAACACTGTCAAACAAGAAATTTTAAGAATTTTGTTAAAAATTATCTTCTATCAAAAGTCAATTAGACATTGAAGTTTCAAGTGACTAGTTAAAGTTAATTTAATGGAAACTATTCATTTTGCACTCAAGTATTGAGTATTTTTTGTGTTACATAAATAATTTTTCTTGTTTTTCATTTTAAGGTAATGAGTTGCCATTATAGACTGTCTTCTAATTTCGCTATCGCTATCGTTGTGCAACTATATCTTTGAGATATTAAAGTTTCTTTTAATATATTGTAATACGGAGTTTATTTCTTCCATTGTTAATACACACAAACCATCCACAATTCAAATCAAATTTTTGTTTCCGAATTAAGGTTGCAATGTCTTCAAGATTTGTTCTGATTCATAGCTATTGATTAGTTATTTATATACACTGTATGTATAGGAATCTAGTGCATCCAAAATTTCATTCAAAATCGAGTGGATTTTAAATATAATTTTCCAAAAAGCAAAAGGATGGTTTATTGGAGTACCAACACAATTAATATAAGACAAACTGAATAATACAACGTTTTTAGATTAAATAATTTAATCTTGCATTGTGATTCTGAATTTTAAATACATTATATAGTGAGAGATCGGTAAGTAGCAGAATTAGATAAAACATATCGTTAGTCTACTTCGCAAATATGTTAAGTTCCTTTTTTCAAATTGTACAAGAGATACAAAAAGCACTGAAGCTTTTTCAGTTTTTAAAATTTGTAAACTTTTTAAAAGCAATTATTTTAGTAAAATATCTCTCTTTAAATGACCGAGATCAATTAATCAATCAATTAATAACACTATGCGCCAAAATACAAAAAATTAAATACACCCGAGTAACTACCTAGTCTAAGTTGTTCAGTTAGTTGAGTAGAATTCAAAAATATTTTTTTTTATATTTCTCGAACCCTCCAAACTCGTTTTATTTGACAGAAACGGATTTTTTGATCTTTTCGCCCAAAACTTTTGATTACGCCAATATGCTTCAACCTATTTCAAAACTCCAAAGTTTTTTAGAAAGGGGAGAGATTAGTCTTTAAAACGGTATGCATAAACATTTTGCTCAAACTTACAAGTTTGGAGGGTTCAAGAAATATAAAAAAAAGTATTTTTGAGTTCCACTCAACTTAGTGAATAACTTAGACTAAGAAAATACTCGAGTGTATTTTCGCTGTCGCACCGTGTAATTAATATTTGTGAAGTTAGCACGTGCTTTTAATATTGTTCGTAGTTTTGTGGACTTGGCGTTTTTGCAAACCACAAAATTACAACAATTTTAAACTACATAATGACATATTTTGTTGTCGTAAATTTTGTATTTTGTAACGTTTTGCATAAAAATCTCAATTTTGGAAAAAAGTGGGCTTAGGGCCTTTGCGAATTATACTAACGATATATAAGATGTACGAATTATACTAACGATATATAAGATGTACACGAATATTATAACATCATACGAATTAAGCACGGAAGATGTGTTTGTTTCTGAAGTTGTAACTAATTATGATAAAATAGAAACATAATCAAAAAATCCAAGGTCATCTGGACATATTTCAAATAGAATATTTGAGTAAATATTGAAAAATCAATGTATATTATATCCACGCTTAGAAAAGGTGTTTGGAATTCAGATTATATAAATAATGTATTGGTTCCGGAAACAAATTCCATAAAATAACTTGGTATGTATTTCGACAACAAAATAACATCAAAGCTAAAAACGATTACCTTAATATTAAGACATAAAGGCTGTATTGATTATTAAGACCCAGTTCTGAATTAGTTTGAATAATAAAGTTTTACGAAACTATATTGAAAGCAGTCTGGACATGTGGTATTCAATTTTGGGCAACAGCAAATAAAAGTAATGTTAAGATTGTACAACGATTAAAGTTGAAGACTCTTGGAATAATTACAAATATTCATAAAGAGTTATGGAGTTAAACATACAGAGCACTAGAGGGAAATGCCTTTAGCTTCAGATATCTTGAACAACTTAGCAATCGTTCATTCTAAACAGCTTGCAATCGGTTTACGAGAAGAAAGAGATGAAATCAATCGATTAGAAAATATTTATGTATATATGTATGTGAGTACTGTAAATATATTTAAATATTTATAAATCGGAAATGTATGACTTCTTTTGTATTTTAAGAATTGAATTTTAATATTATAAATGATTAATTAAATAAGGCTTCTTGCAATTCTGAAAAGTTTGTAAATAAAATTAAATTATTGTGTTAAATTTAATTTAAATTTCTCACAAATAGGTTGTATCAATTACGCGATGAGTTTGATTCAGATTAGTTGAATTAAATTTAATTAATGAAATATTATCTTATCAATAGATATAGACTTAAAAAGGCTGGAGTAATCAGAAAATAATAATTTTAAAAATAATTCAAAATAAAAATTAAAAATTATGACTATTTTAAAAAAATATGATTATTTAATTATATTTTGAGCATTATTATTGGTTAAATAATGATTATGTTACAATTTTGAATTGCCTGGCATTGTTTAATAACTGCACATTGTTCGGGAATTCATTCCAGATACGTAGTGCATTCGCATAAAGTGTCTCTCAGATATTTGTTTACGGTATCTAGTTTCAACTTTTTCAACAATTTTATGCAGGTAAGCTAGAGTATGGCATTCCAACAGATTTTCAAAAGATGAATTGTAAATTTTATGTGAGAATTCAGATATCCTGCTCTACCTTATATGGTTATAAACAAATCTAAGAATATTATTGTATGTTGTTTTTAGTCCAATTTTAATTACTGAAGCAAGTATTACGTTAGCCAAAGATTTCGCAACATGGCATACGTTTTACCACAAAACAGCAATTACATGGTTGTACCAGTTACAGCTATTGTTAAAAATAACAGCCAGACTTTTGACATTACGTACAGATTGTCTCTGAATTATAAAAAAAAAATTCTCGAAAATTTTCAAAATGTTTTTCTTTTGTGAAGTTTTTATTCAATATTTACAAATCAAATACAAACCATAATCAAATTAATAACCTTGATGCTGACGATAAGTTCGATAATTTTTATGTTGAATGTTCATTAACAGTGGCATTAACGAAACATGAAGTGCTTTCAATGACAATCATAAAATCCATTTACAAAGAAACTATTGTACTTTAAGAGATTATCTCATTAGTTTTCAATTTAGAATTTTGACTATCAAACACCACTGAGAATGTTATTAAATTCAAAGTTAGATTTTGTACATCAGACTCATTCATATCTGTATATAAGCAATATATGCATATCTACATATATATATGTACACAAACAGGTGTGTGTACACTTTAGAAAATATATATGTATGTATGGATGGTATGTACATTATAATTGTTTTGGTTGAATATGGTTGTTTACATACCAAATCGTTTATATCCACAACATGGACATTTTTGCAATCCGGTTGGTCTACTGCCAAGCCAAATTGCGACTAGACCAATAATGAAACTAATGCAATCCGATGCTAAATGTGCGGCATCCGTCATAATAGCTAAACTTCCGGCTATATAACCACCTAGGAATTCAACAATCTGAAAAAGCAAAAATAGAAGGCAAATAAAAGGGGTAGGATACGTTTTAAAATCAAACAAAAAAAAATAACACAAAATAAAGGAATGAAAACACAAAAATAAAACAAATACAGAGAAAAATACTGAGAGAAAGATATATAAAACGAATATCCATAACACATGCAGGTATACTCCACATAATTGTATTTGTATATATAGTGTCGAAATAGAAGTTACAAATAGTCCGAAATAATGCTGTACGTTTTTCAATGTGTGTAATAATTAGTATCCTCTTAGGTTTTACCCAGCAATCAAAAAAAAAAAATTATTAAATCCACCATGGAAAAAAGTTTAATTAAGTAAATTTAAATTATACAATACAATAACAATAAACTTAAAATAAATTTCTTATACAAATGAAACATCAATCTAATTACATTAGCTCCCTGATTTAGTCAATATTTATTGACTATTTTTCATACATATCCGTGATGAAAAGATCATTTAGCTTCAGTTATGGCGGAACAGTATTTAATTACCATTTAAAATTATATTATTTTTGTAAATTATGTATATGCACAATGTGGAAATTGTGAATTATCACAAGAAATTGTGAAAATTCAAGAAATTGTGAATTATCATAATCTATCGTATTCTTCTTTCTATTGATTAGTTGAGCCTTCAGTATCGACTTTTCATTTGATTATACTTCAGTTTGTAGCTCCGTTAATATTATAAACACTATAATTTATACAATACTGCTACTTAAAAGCAATTAATCAATTATCAATTTATTTATATTGCTCTTTATATTTAATGCTTTCAGGTTAATGACTCTACATATTGTTAAATGATGCATCCAGCTCTTCAAATTGCGTATGATAAAAAATTTTATTTTTTCTCTTTAAATTTAAAATCTGGGCTATATCTGGTCAGGATTATATATTCTGTTATATCACTTCCATCGTTCTGTTACCCTAGTCGTAATAACTGTAATACAATTTGTCATTATAAATAAAAGAAAAGAAACAGTGAACTCCAGACGTACATTTTGTCTCTCTTATTTTTACAAATTATTTAACGCAATCTACTCCAAACATAATCTAGTTTACATTCTTCAAAGTAATAACCTAAACAATGAAATAATAAATGAATAATCTCCGTCCAAATAAAAGGAATTATGACGTGTTGTATATAAATAAAGTTAAATTAGTCATTTTGCATTTCTTATCAATGACTTTCTTAATATTCTTGGCATACTCAATGCAAGACATGTCAATGGAATTGCTATTCATTATGTTACAATGTTTAAATGTTTGTTTTTGAATCAGGGCTGCCATTTTGAATACTTTACTGAGATATATTCATTTACTTGGTTTCAAAGTTCAATCTCATCTTACTGTTGGTAGCAACCAATAATAGCTGTTTCTTAACATAGGTAAATGCAAGCCTCAATTCGATAAGACTTCCTTAGAGAATATGCTCGAAACATTTAAATTTAGTTCTTCATTTATTACCTTAGCAGCAGTGTGATCGGCACGAAACCGGTTTTTCTTTTTGGTATGTTGGTTTTGGGTTTTCTGAAATCCTCATTTTTCGAACATCGAAGAAACCGGTATTTTGCAATCAAATTACAGAATTTTTTTTAAATAAAATTAAGAAATAAAACAGATTAATTGCAATTGATCTATGTGTTGTTGAGACAATTTATTCAAGAAAAGGTTACATCCGGTTCTTATACATCTGATTTGGAATGTGAAGTTCCAGAAGGTTTTTTCTATTTAGTTGCAGAATAGTTTTATTGAAAAGGCAATATAAAGGACTCTAATAAATCGCATTATAATCTGGTAAACAACAGAAACTTAAAGTTGAGGTTAAAAAGCATAGTTAGAGAGAGTTCTATAGTAAAATTGATTTTACAATTAAAAAATTTCAATACGTAAACCATGCTCTTTGACCTTGGAACTTAATAATAGTCCAAAAAAAAAAAAAAAAAAAAAAAAAAAAAAAAAAAAAAAAAAAAGCCATTACAAATAGCTATCGTATGTAGTTGAGGCTGAAGAGATAATTAAATTTACGTTGAAAAACATTTCATAAATAAAAAATAAATATTCTTCAACAAATCGAGCGAGTCTTTGATGTTAATTTTTTCTTTTATTTCTAAATAAGTAAATGATTATTTTATTAATAAGAATAAGAAATAAGTCGTCTGAAAATTAGTAATTCTTGGAGTAAGTTTATTAAGTTGGAATTGAACTTCAGATCATAACTATTAACTATAAAGCTACACAAATAAAATTTTTATTCATCTAATAAAATAGCAATACTTTTCAACGTTTCCTAAAATAGTTCATCCTGCCAAATATCTTATTAGGATAAAAATCAATTTCTTACATTAGCAGAATATCTTAACCACTCAGCTCGTCATGGCCCACATAGTAAGTACATTGAGCTGTCGTAGAAAAGTATGACACTTGCGGTGAGACACTTGAGTTGAGCTCGAGAAAATTTAGAAATATGCAACTTATCGCCTAATTGGCTATCATCTACGATCATCATCAATCAGAGATATTAAAATACAGATGATAAGCCGCCACTACAAATTGACAGAAAAGGGAAATTTATTGCCCAACTACCTCAAAACTATCTTAAGTTGAATTCACTTAATAACGAATTAGAATTTTAGCCTTTACTTTAAAGACCAAAAAACAACATTAACGCGATTATTTTACAATTACTATTTACAACGGTTAGAATAATTTTATTTATACTCAATTTTATGTTTATGTTTCATATTATTTATACGTATGTAATGTTATATTCTTCCTATTCGGTGTAAAGTTTACCTGCTCATTATTCCAAGTTTGATTAAAGACCTTACGA
Source organism: Sarcophaga bullata (assembly GCA_005959815.1). Lineage (NCBI taxonomy): Eukaryota > Metazoa > Arthropoda > Insecta > Diptera > Sarcophagidae > Sarcophaga > Sarcophaga bullata. The sequence continues at coordinate 4,197 of QOCX01004910.1, read as the reverse complement.
ATGTAAAGTTTTAGAAGCCTATATATCTGCTATATATCTGCTATCTGTGTAGTCCAAAGTCTTTAGTGAACACTTAAAAAAGGCAAGATATACGGAATTCAGTTTCTTTTCAGAAAAAAATATAGTACAAGCTGTTAGAAAAACGTTTAAAAACAAAAAATTTAAGAATATTTCTCAGCACATGACATCAATGTGTCAAGGGCTTTTTATAAAGCGTGGTATACATGTATGATTCATAAATTAAAAGCTCTCTTACATTTAAATTTGTATAAAATTGCTATTGTCGAAACATGGATCTCACTAGGGTCGATTCTATATAAGCCAAGTTTCGATCATGTCCTTGAAGTAATTAAATTGAATTAGCGAAGCTTTTCTCAACATGCATCAAATTCCAAAGCTCTTGCTGAGGATTAAAGTAAGAGAGCATAAATGCATTCATGTGGCTTTTATATTGTGAAGAGAGACATATCCAACCATTTTTATTAATAAACCAAAAATTTTTCAAACATTCGAAGGTGAAATACTGGTTACACTACGTTAACCTGGAGTACACATATATGAATACATAATTGGCCATTACAACATTTCAGTCAGGATTGCGGCTTAACTTTTCACACCACTTATGTTGTGTGTGTTAATTCTATGCATGACTGGCGGGACATACAGTTTAAAGTCGATCCCGAACGACAGATTTTTGAGAAACTTTTCATGGCAATTTTATTTACTCTCAGAGTTTTTGCCAGAAATCTGCTGAGAGGAAGCCGCCGAAGAAATAATTTTTCTCATATTTTGTTTTTTTTATGTCTACCCGGGGATTCGAACCCTGGCCTTTCGTCTAATAAGCCTATACACTACCTACTAGACTATGACGACTTCATGGAACTGGAGTGCACATATAGATGAAAAAGTTGACCAAACTAAAACTAAAGAATCCTCCTTAATGCCAGGATCCAAGCTATTGCTTTACAAATTAATATACAGATATTGGGAACAGTTTCAGCATATGATAATAAAAAAATGAAAATCAAAGTAAATTATCGCGTATGATATCGGCTATAGTTTTTTGCATTAAAAATTCTAAATTTTCTAGAAATACAGAAATTTGAAATGTTCGCAGCATTTGAGTATATGGGGGTTACTTTGGTCTAAAAAGGGGGACACTTCTACCCACATTCCACTGATATGAATAATAGTAAAGTCAAAAAATTAAAAATAATATTCGTATAGGTAATGTTGGTTTATAACCATAAAGAGCTAATACAGTCAAATAAAAATTTGTTAAAGTTATCTGAGAATTATCTACTTAGTGGTTAGCTTTCAAGAACAGTTATCTAAAATAACTAAATAAAGCTACTAATCGATAAATTTGTATAATATTTCTTAGAAATGAAGTTCGATTTTTAAATGAAATTTAAATGTATGTTGGGTACTGATTTGAATTTCTACCTATGTGTACATAAATATATACACATATAGTTGAATTTATACATACAGCTTTGTAATTGTTGTTTACCGTTATCAGGATAACGGCTACTGTTTAATTTGATCTTTAATAACTATGAGTTTTACAAGTGCTACAGCAGCAGCAGTAGTTGTAGAAGCAGGACCAGAAGCAGAAGTACTTACAATATATATACGACACAGAGAAATGGCCCAAAGCATTTTTGATTTAGCGCAGCAGTAGTAGCTGAAGGACTTACCATAAATATACAGCACAGAGAAATGGCCCAAAGGATTTTTGATTTAGCGGTCTGCGTTGAACTGCTGTTGAGGTTGGATACAAATCCTCTCTGTTGGCACTGGCAAACGCATTTAAAATCATACTGGTCATGGCGTTGTTGTTGCTGGTTCTCATGCTGTTGCTGCAAGAGAAAAAATATTTGTTTCAATTAATATGGAGAAAAAAAAAATGTAATAAAAATAATCAACAATAAATAAATAAATATTTGCGTTGAACTGAAATAATAATTATATTTTAATAATTTTTCGAACATGCATAATATTTACTTATTTTTTTTGTATACAATTAACAAACAAATGCATATTCAAATATGATAATGTTTACTTTAAAGTTATAAAGAAAAAAATAACAATTTTGTAAATTTGTTTCTTTAATTTGCTTTTAACCAGAAAAATTATTATAATTGCGGACAATTTCGTAAATGCGATCAATTGACAAAATATTTAAAAATTAATTTTCTGTTCTGTTCTGTTCTGAACTTGAAAGATGAAATACAATTTCTCTTCTCAGATTCAAATGGAATCGAATGAATAAATCAAATGATAATTCGTAATTTCTTAGATATACTTACAGTACATTGGGTCTTTCATTAAGCGCTTACTTTAAATAATAAAATTTTTGTATTCGTTTGAAAGATCTTGGGTGAAGCACATCCGAATTGAATGAGGTGTGTGGCATCCAGTTAGAAGACACGATATGTATA
>QOCX01004908.1:0-13763 GCA_005959815.1 Sarcophaga bullata | reverse complement strand
GAACATATAAAATATTGGATTTTAATAAAAGCATTTTTAATATATTTACAACTTAAAATATTTTTGGAGTGTAAACCTGAAAAAAATATGTGATAGCATCCGCTCACATGTGCACTCGCCGCGGTCTGATCGGCGACTAAATGAGAGAGCATAAGCAATGTGTGTGAATTCACTCAGCACAATTGTGCTATGAAATGGTAATCCCTGCTTTAGTACGACTAATTGTATGCGAAAAAAAGCGATTTGGATTGTATTATTGATGGGCTATGGTCGTGATTAGTTTTGATGTAAATCTCTTTCCTAATTTGATAGAATGAGCTGCATCAACTTTTAATTGTTTCATTCAATAATAATGTCTGAAACAAAAATGTATGAGGCAATTCTAATGTGCACCAAATTAGTATTAGAAGTTGATTAAATGAGAAATCCGTCCATGTACAAGAACATAAACGTACACACAAAAATTGAATAAATTGAAGAACACTGTAGAAACTTTGTTAAACTTTCTTGAACTCCTGTGGTACCTACAATGGACAGTAAAAGTGCAGGTACTCCAATATATTTTAGCAATTTCATGAACTTTAAGCAATAATATGTAAAAATAGTAAAAATAATTATTTATTTCTCTCTTATTATAAAACAAAAATATTTTAAGTTTGTTCACGAACCAAATGTAAATAAGGGAAACTTTCTGTTGACGCCACACTTTTGCACCACAAAAGTGTAGGTACCCCCAAAAACAACTCATAGTAAATTTAAAATTCAAAGGACCAATATTTTAAAATATTATACCCACTATTTAGTAGGATATCCCTTAAGGCCAAGCACCCAATTGAACCAATTCATAAATTGCTTGCATATATTGAAGTACCAAGACTTTTACTGTTCACTGTACGTGCATCAGAGGAAGAAAAATACCGAAAATCTTTAATTAGAAAAGAACAGTCTACAGAATTAATTAAGTTAGTTAGTTAAGTTAAGTTGAGTAACTGAAATATCAATTTAGAAACGAATAATCTTACTTTATACTTGCCTTAACAATGGCCCAAATGATTAATTAGACTATGATTTGAAAACTTATTGTCTTCTATATATGCGTATTTTCTAGAATTGTGTAGTTCACGAACGAACTAGTTCAATTGAACTATTCATTAAATTGAACTAAGAGAGCCGGTCATAATAATGAGTTCTTTTATTTTACAAATTTATAGTGAGCTTAGGTTTATAGTTGTGATTGAAGCTTTAAGTGAGAAAAAAAAAAATTTAGTACAACATGGACTCACTGAGGAAGAAGGCAAAAGAGCAATGTGGAAATATTGCAAAGTAAGCCTAAGCATTGGTGAAGGTTCTCATGGAAATCTTTCTCGACATATGAGAACAAAACATCCACTAACACCACTTTATATAGAAAGGCAGACACTAATTCCACCAGAGGTACTTGAAGTAGAAATTTCAGATGCACAACCTTCGACGAGCTCCCAATCCAGTCAAAGTTTATCGCTCACTCGGCAACCTCAAGAAAATAAAACACAATATTTTAGTAGGCCTCCACCCATTTGTAAAGTTGAACTAATTGATAGACAAGTGTTAAAAATGATAGTGTTAAAAATGTTGTCGCTCTACGAATTGTGGAAGAACCAGAATTTAAACGGCTAATAGAGTTTGTCTCACAATGTCCGAGATACATGCTTCCTACAAGAAAAGCAATATCTAATAATATTATGGAAGCGGTTTATGGGGATATCTTAAACCAAATAAAATCTGAGCTATTATTTGCTACAGCAGTCTGTTTAACTACCGATGGATAGACTTCGAAAACAAATGATAGTTACTTGGCTATAACAGCCCATTATATTACCGAAGATATCCAACTGAAATCACATTTAATTGCATGCGACAAATATGAGGACAGAAATACTGCCGAAAATCTAAAAAAAATTATACAAAAACAGATGCCAGAGTTTGAGATTCAAAATAAAGTTACGGCGATTGTGAGCGATAATGCGGCAAATATTACAGCAGCGATACGTATGGGAAATTGGAGAGGAATTAGCTGCTTTGCTCATTTTTTAAACCTGGCTGTGCTATTAGCACTTGTGGAGGTGAGTGATACTGTGTCTAAAGTAAAAAGAATAGTAGAATATTCCAACAAAAGCACACAAGGTAGGAAAAAGCTAAGGGAACCTCAAAAACAAATGAAACTTCCAGAGTTAAAATTAAAGCAGTATGTTCCAACACGATGGAACTCTACGTACGACATGCTTAACAGGATTGTTGCCGTAAAAGATGCTGTAATTTAAACCCTGTCGCTCACAAAACCAGATTTATCTTTGTCATTTCATGGTTGGGAGGTTTTGAGGAACTATTACCTGTTCTCTAGCCATTTTATGAGGTTACGAAAGATATTTCAGTTGAGAAAAATGTAAATGAAAAATGTTTTAGTTTTGTGTAATCTCTTAGAGGGTGTGATTTCCGATTTTAATTCAACTAAAAACTAAATAAAAGTAATGATTTCTGTGATGAAAAGAGAAATCACTAATCGTTTTGGTGAACTAGAACGAAGTAGTTTATATGCAGAGAGCACAATTCTAGACCCCAGATTTAAAAAATAAAAAATTATAAATATAAATTATAAAAACCACAGCTCATATGAAAATGCGGTGAAATTAGGCGCAACAGAATACGCCCTTAGATTAGAACTACTAAAGTATGATTACATAGACTGAATTCCTATTAATTCTGAATTTTTGTATTTTGTTGTTATTCTTATAAATAGTATAAAAATTTTTTGTTATTTCTATAACCTTGTACAATGGGCCTAGTGATGTATTTAAATAATCTTTTCTGTTATTATTAGTTAATTAAGTAATTTTGATTAAAAAGTGCTTCAAGCACATAAATGAACGAATAAAAATGCGAAAATGTTAAATACTACAATTTATTAAAAATGAAAATTCACATCGTAAATATGTTCTTATTTTATTTGAAATTATTAAGATAAATTTACACGGAATACATTAATTCCTTAAAATGTATATACATATGTATATAAACTTTAAGGAAGAGCGAACACTCAAAAGACCTATCGATCCCAACTCAAGTATTTTCCTATTCATAAAAACGAACAAGAAAAACTAACAATAACAAAACATCAACAAAAGACGTTATGAAAGAATTACAATAACAAAACTGCAATGAAATAATGATTTTTGGGAAAAATTTTACACACATACATGACACATAATTGGCCATTACAACCCTTCAGTCAGGATTACGGCCTAGCTTCTAACACCACTCATGTTGTGTGTGTTAATTTTATACATGAGTGGCGGGACCTAAAGTTTAAAGTCGACACCGAAAGCCATATGTTTGAGAAACTTTTCACGGCAATTTTATTTTACTTCAGATTTTTTGCCAGAAATCTATTTTTTCATACTTCGTTTTGATGTCTGACCTGTGGTTTGAACCGTGGTCTTACGTCTAATAAGCCAACGCACTACCTAATTGACTACGGCGGCTTCATTGGGGACAATTTTACATAAGATCACAAATGATGGAAATGAATAGTATAACCTTAATAAATCAGCAGTAACTTCTCAAAGTTACCAAACCTAAAATAAGTAAAGTATGTGTATATCTGGTGATGAAAAATATCAAGACAGCTTGTACACTGTTTAAAAAGATACTATTACAAGATAGCTATATAAAAAGGAATGCCAAGACCATATATATATACTTATTTATAAAGAAAAGGAATAACAAATGGTTATTCTTCTAATGCTTATTCTTCATCTGTTTCACAATGCTCTCAAGTTCTGCAATGTTTATACTACGAAATTTAAATAAATTATTCGGTTCATATGTTACTTGACTAAGATATTGCACTTTATCGATTGACTGTCTTATGCTACTTATACTATCAATCAAATATGTGTTTAACTAATTTACTATATCACAGTTATAGCTATATTCTACCTGGTCAAATATCACAGACAGTTAAATTTTCTTTCTTATTAAGTACCAGGGTTTTAATCTGTTTCCACATTTGTCTCTGAGTATTTCTGAATTTTAATCATTTTATTTATCCATTCCTCATATCTTTTTCAATTGCCTCTAGCAACTGCTTAATTTTAGTTTCGTTTTACTTAAGTGTTGCTTTAAATTCGCATTTGTATTCTACTAAGTTTTGCTTATTATCTTGAACTCCTTATAACACAAGATCAATGTTTTGTATTATCATCCATTATTTTAGCCGAATATTGGACTATTCCTGGACTTTTCTTTGATAGGTGATGCATCTTCTCACACACTCCAATGCACCTGATTCCACTTCCTCCTCTAATTGCTCTTCTGCATTTACTGCGTCAGCATTTTTATTTATTCAATGTTCTTTTTTAATTTTAATAAAATTATTTTATTTTAAATTTAAAATTAATTTTAATACAATCAATTTTAACTAATTCTTTTTTTTTTAAAATAGTCCTATCTATTTTTATAACAAATATTATTTTATTTTTTAAATTTTCAATAGCTTTTTATAACACACACCAATCAGTTAACTGCACACAAATGTAATTTTGAGAATTGTCATGAAATACAGTTACCATTATATATGAATTAAATTTTATAAATCGAACACACAGCTAGAGTGCGATTTCGTATACTACCCGTTTGACTAGTTTTCATATTGTAGCCTGGCTTGTACCTAGTAGAAAGTCGTTTCCGACAAAATGCTTTAGATGTCCGGTGCTAAGAGTGACAACGTTGCTATCAATTGAAGTTACGACTGAACACTGATAGAAATGTGTGCCTTTAACTCCAGCAGACTAAAAACGTAAATACATATTTCCTTTAAGAGCCTGAAACGTTTGTTAAAGCTAAAGAATAAAAATAAACGATCTGTGGTTCCAAGCCAGAGTAATCTAAGTTAAAAATGAAACCTTCGAGAAAAATTCCCCTCTCTCTAAAAAATGTGGAAGGGCATTAGAAAACATTTATTGCAAATATTAAACATACATATCCGGAAAATATATATATATTAATACATATATAATTATATATACATTATATATATATATAAATATATGAAATATATAAATAAATAATGAAATATATGAAAAATCATGAAAGTCTCATTTGTTTGAGAGAGGCACTTAGCTCAAATTGGTTTTATTAGTATCTATTTAAAAACACAAGAGAAACAAATCGATAGCAAACTAGCCTACAGTTCTATAGGATCAAAGGCCTTGCCCGAATTTGGGCAAAGCTGATTTGTCCATGCAAATAGGACTACAGCTTTTTGGTAAAAATTTTATGTTATTTTTACTTTTAAAGAGGGGAAAATTTTTCTCCAAAATCTCATCCACTTTTTCTTTTTATTAAAAATCTATCATTATTGCAATTTTAAAACAAATAAAAATTTTTTAAAATTTACAGAGCTTGAGATATAACTAACATAAAGTATTGAACTTATTTTTTAAAATATTAATTATAAGGCAGTTTAGGGGAAAAGATAGAACAAAAACCCCAATTAATTTTAATTAATTAGAAAAATTTGATAATGTAATTACTTCTATAGAATTTCATTATTGAAATAATAGAAGGAATTATTAATTCAAATTTCTTAAGATAGTGTAACGTGAAGATCTGTTTCGATCTTCAAATCTTCGGCAAAGATTAGTGTTTGTGGTTTTAAACATATCTTCTTTAAATCGCATGTGAAGACGAACAGTAGAATATAATCTGGGTAAATTATATGTTATTATAAGGTTTTTGTTTTGAATAATTAGAAGCTCTTCCAAATATGTTTTGGCGCAGCTATCTGCCCATACTTGGCATCTATAAGTTATAATCGGACGAATGCACATTTTCGAAAGTAGAAGTTTATTCTTAGTGTTCAGTTTTGATTTTCGAATTAATAGGGAGAAAAGTGCTCTCCCACATTTTATAGCTTTTTCGTAAGAATATGTTCTTTAAATGACAAGAGTTTATCCAGAACGATGTCCGGATATTTGATGAAGGAATTTGGTGTCCCTGAATTTGAAGAGAAATGCTGGGAATTCTCTTTGGCGACTTATTAAAGGGAAAAATTATTGCCTGCATTTTTCCTTCATTAATTTGTATTTTCCATTTTGTGAATTATTTTTCAATATGCAAGAAGCTCTTATTCATTTTTTTGACGATAGCATTAGAGACTTTTCCACTTGAAACAATAGCTGTATCATCAGCGTAAAGGGCCAATGTTGAACTCTTTGGTAACTTGTAATCTGAATATATGGAATTTAAAATCTTTGATAACACTGATCATTGCGGAACGCTAGCTAAAATTCTGCGACAGGCAGATCTTTTTCCATCCAATTCCACCACGAATGTTCTATTTGCCAAAAAACTATTTACAATTTTTTAATAAATATAGGGTACCCAAAGTTATTCAGCTTATAAACAAGACCATTTTGCCATAAAGTGTCGAATGCTTTTTCTATATCCAGAAAAATTATGCCCTTGCTTTTACGTTGAGATTAGTTTAGCTTCACAAGTTTTGCAATTCTTTTAATTTGATGCAACGTAGAATGTTCCTTGCCGAAACCAAATTGTTCTGCTTTTAAAATTGAATTGGATTCTGTGAATTCATATATTCTGTTAAAAATTATCTTTTCAAAAACCTTATCCAAACAATTCAGCATACTGATCGGTCGGTGCTCGATATCTCATCTATCTCGAATTTACTTATGATATTAAAAAACGGACTGTTCGAGGAATAACAGCAATACTTCCAAGTACATACCAAAACGGATTTGGCGAACGTGGGCCTAATAGTAAATGAGGCTGAGACTAAGTATGTCAATTGTATCGCTGAATAAAACTGGATTCTGTTGCATTCTATTTTTAAATGTAATTTTACTGCTCTCTTCTTGGAAGAGAGAAAATATTTTTGTGAACAATTCTCAGCTCGATTTGGTTTAATTTTATATCTTGTGCAGACAGTCTTGAACAGAACTTTCAATCGGTTGTATTATTCAACAATACAAAGTTGAATTGGTTTGACCGAATAAATCATGTAAAATTCGAACTTGCTTTAAAAGTGTCGTCTGGCACCTTTAACTTTCCGGGAAAATTTACCGTAATGAATGAACCATGCTGCAGAAAACTTTCATTAATAAATAATTTTTTTTGAACAAAAATTTTATTCGGACAACAAGGTCTGTTTATCCAGCTTAAAAATCTGAGACACATAATTTTCGACTTTAGAGAGATCAACGGGGTGTTTACAATCTTCTTTAACTTTAGAAATTTTGGTACCACTGAAACTGATGCATCAGAGTTCTCATAGAATTGATCAGGCTCTTTTTTCAAGATGTCGGAGCTCTCGTCTAGTAAGCCAACTGCACAATAGACGGTGACACAATGGGATTGAGTAGATATAACTTTTAATATCACATTGTTGTTTCAATATATAGTTGAAGATTCAATAACTAATTGACGAATAAATATTTATAACTTGAAGAAAGGAATTCTGTTCCATCGAAATAAAGCAAGGTCACAAACATTAGCAGCAGATAACATCTATATGTCATGTCCACAGTTGTTGTAAATATGATTATTTCTTCTTTACCCTACAATTTTATGCCAAAATAATTGATTGTACAATTTTTTTTTTCAAAAAATTTTTGTTTAGCTTAACACAAATAATTAAAATTTTGGTCTCAAAATTATGTTTGTCAGAGAAAGTAAAATTGTTTTATAGAGACGTGCAGTATAATGTATTGAGGTACAATACGATAGCCCTTGTGTAAATTTGTGTGTTGGTATGATAGTTTTACTTCACAAATAAGACACTGAACATTTAAAAATAACTTGACTATGTAAATAGGTTAATAACTTTTTCCAAAACTGCTAAATTTGGCCAACCGATTTTCGGTCAAATACGATGTGCTATTAAAAATTTTGTTCATATAAATTAATAATTAATAAATGTGTGTTTGTTTAAAGAATAAATATTGTAAACTTATTAAGATAATTCAATAAAATTACTTAATGTTGTATTTGAGATTTTTACTTAACGTATTATTTTTTGTACGCGTATGTTATATTGTAGTACAAACATTGTCTTCTTTTTCAACCTTATAAACGTATATTTATATATAATTAATTAAATTTATTAAATATTGTCTAATACTTGAACAATTCATACTAACTGGATAACTGGATATGTTCACCAAATATCAAAATTAAAGGCTATTACAATTTGGAAAATCAAATGAGTTCCGTAACACATTAACTGCTATTAAATACTCCAAAAATTTTGGTGTAATGTTTAATGACCTTCTTACTTGTATTGGTCATATCAATGCTGTCTGTGAAATAACATATGCTATATTGAGAAATTTGTTGAGAACTCAGTTCTCTATACCTTTACATATAAGTATGCTTTTGATGAAAACGTATTTAATTCCTCAACTCAATTTTGTGTGCAATAATATTGTCAGATTTATTTATGGACACAGCAGACATTATTTATCACATCGTATGAGTTTTTAAAAAACCGTTATCCTTAATTTGAACATAAAATTATTTATCTGATTAACGGATTTCAGTTTTCTAAATTTAACAGTGGTATAGTAAAAAAATATGCGAAAGTTATTTTTATATTCACGCTATTCGGATATTGACGCTTTCTATGGAAGCAACTTCCATCGAATATTCAATCGAAAAGAAATGCAATATATTTAAGGCCTCAAACATGATTAACATTATTATACATCGAAAATGTTTATTTTTGTTTTGCTTTTTTCTTTCGGTTTAATATTATTGTTTTAAATTATTACTATAAAACCAAATTATTATTATTAACCTAAGTCATTATTATTATTTTGTGAATTCTAAGTTTGTTATTTTCGTAAGTGACATTACCTATTACCAGTAAATGAAATAAGACTTTTAGAATAAATAGAAAAGAAGAAACGTAGTATAGAATCTTTATGCTCAATGTATTATACAAGTTCATGAAGAACTGAAGCTTGTTATGGCATACATTATAATTTGAATGCTACTTAAAACTACTATATCACTTATCAAATTATTTTTCAAATACTTACGATATAAATTAAACCTCTATTGGCTTATTTAATTATTTTAAATTGTTTTCTTGCTAACTGAAACACAAATGTTTTATTTATTTAATTTATTTTGCAGATTATTTTTAGATGAGTTTGACATTTAAATTAGGCTACAATTATTATAAAAATAAACTATTTTTTACACAACTGATCTTTCTGTTATAACTGAAAAGCGTAAACAACTTTAAACTAGGGAAATGAAAGCAAATAAGTTCTACATTAAGTTATCTTTATGAATCTATCTATTGTCAATTAGAACTGAGTGACCTAAACTAACTTTTCAGTATACAATTTACTAAATTTATTTCCGAGTCGTCAGTTAACCTTAATGAATACATTATCACCGTGTTTTTTATGATAATAAAGATCATTAATTTGAGCCTTCATTAAATTCCTTTTAATATTAATCCTTAACTTTCTGTTATTGAATTCATAATATCCATCGGCTTGACACAAGTTATAGAATGAATTAAATTATTGTACTTTGTTATAGAAGTGAGAATAAGCTCTTTTGTATCAGTATAATATCCTTCCGATCTTAAACATTGGGATATTTCGGCAATTGTGCTGTGTAGCCTTTCCACTTACCCTTTGCTAGTGCTGTGTGCTGGCGGAACGGCAAAGATTTAGACACCAAACTAATTTAAAAGAAGAGACTTTATGGTATGGGAATTAAATGATTTTTCAATATCGCAAACAATGGTTTTAGTCCTTGCAAAAATATTTAATGCGTTTCAGTGAAAACTTCAAGCGCAAACTTTGCAAATTTGTCTATACAAGTTACGAAACTAGACTTATCAGTTGTAAATATATGTAGGATCTCATCAAGTTACTCATGAATATGTGTATGACATTAGTGCCTTTTGTGGACGTCTATCGTATTTTGACTCATTGCATATTTTACAATTGGAAACAATCACTTTAAGTATGTTCTTTATATTGAGAAAATAATAATTTTGTGATATTAGGTTTAGATTTTAACGCACACTATGGTGAGCTCTATTACGTTCAGAGACAGCGATTTCATTTTGATAATCCTGATTGTGAATATCTATTACAAATTTCTCTAAATAAACAAATTTTGTTGATGGAAAAACTTAATTATTTTATTTTGAATAGTAGCCAAAAGATGAATATCACAATGAAAACAATTAATTGCTGCAATTAACGGCTGTTTTTAAAAATTTGAAAATATCTTTGATGTAAACACATTTTATGAAATGTCTCGTCTGATTTTTAAAAATGATTTTGGATGACTTACTTGGCTCTGCAGATTTTGTTTGATAAAATTTAATTCCTAAAGCAATTAACTGCATTTATTATTTTGGAAAGGGATTCCTCACTATGAATTGTTGAATCTGCCGACTCTGAGTCTTTCGAAACCATTTGCAACATATTTGTGTTTCAAGTGATATCCATTCTTAACCAATAGTTGCTTCCACTGATGCATTTTCTTCGGATTCATCTTCCATATGGTTTATATATTGATGAGATGATGCATCGGCCACAAATATATCTTTTCTTGACTGGTGAAAATATGGAGAGTATTCATCGATAATTTTCGGATTAGGATTTCTTTTAGACATCGAAAACGACAGTGACTGATGATCGGCATAAACATTTATATTTATGCGCATATAAATAATTGTGAAATTTCTGCAAAGTCTACAAAATCGGTAACATTTCCCACTCGTTGGTGGCATAATTCTCCTCAGCACGAACCAACATTCTTGAAATCATAGCGTTCAGTTGACCATTTTGAGAGAGAACACTTAAATTCATTACTGTATTCTTAGATTGCCTGGTACTAGTTTTGACATTTGCACCACATAAGTACTGCGTTAGAGGTTTAGCGTATAAATCGGGGATAATGTCCAGCCAGTCCTAATAATGATGGAAGCCCTTTTACTGTTTGGGGGACTTGAAAATCTAATATATCTTTTACCTTGTCTCGATATAATTTAATACCAGTTTTGCATACAGTAAAAACTAAACTTTGAAAAAATCGTGGTTTTTCACATGATACACGCATATTTGACCAATAAAGATTTTTCAAAATATTGTTAATATTCCGTATATGTTTTTCAGCATTGTGAGAAAAAATTATGATGTCATTAACATAAACGTCTCAGGCTTTACCTATTTCTTGTCACCATCGATTACATTTTGAAAAAATTAAAGGTGCGTTTTTCAGCCCGAAAGGAAGCCTACAAAAGACGAATTTTGCGTTTTTTATACTAAAACCTGCTTTCTTCGAATGAATGGGCTTGTAGGTTTCAGAACAAACTGTGGCAATTATGTTGTGTATAAGTGTAACGCTTTGTTTGGATCTGCAAAATCACCTTTGTGTTTCTCCAACAATTTCATAAGCTTCTAAAATATGGGCTGTGGTGTATTGAAATCAGAAGGATCGATCATGATTTTATTAACTTCACGACAGTTACGAAATAAAAGTTTCTCTTCACCATATTTATGCCTTAATACTCTGCGGTTGCAATTAGTTTGGCCATTGATTTGTTTGAAGAAGTCAAAACCAATATGCAATATGAAAAAATGTGATGTTTGGTTTAACAAATTTACAAAGCATTTTCAATCAATTTCAGAATGTCCATGAAGGGATTTAATAATAAAAGGCCTTTCCACGGTTTTAATACCCTTCACACCTACTAGGTTCCTAATATAATTTTTTGACGTGCCAGTGTCAATCAGCAGTTTTAATTAAACTATTAAAATCATTAACTTGATCATTGTGTAAGTGGAGTTCTTGCTCCAACGTAAAAATAGTTTTTGATCTAATCTGGCTAATATAGACCTAAAGTTTACTACAATGTTAACATCGTATACACACCGCATACTACTTTGTTCCGTTTTATTGCAAGTACTTGGTTATATTTTGAGCTACCTTCATAGCCTTCATATAATCCATGAGCGGCCACGACAGCTTGACACCATGAAACGTAACTTACTGCGTTTCCATCAAACTCGGGTATTGACTTAACAATATCAAGGGATTCGTTACAAATCAGGACTTATTTCAATCGGTACATATTCTTCCAAACAATGTGATGTTTCCAACACCGATAACCTTTCGCTCAATTCATCAATACTATTCCAAAAAACTTTCCGAGTTTGCTCAGTTTCCTGGGAAATAGCAGTTTCCAACAATGCCTCAACTATTTTAGTGTCAATTTTTAATTTTTCAATTGAAGAAATTATACTTAGACGTTCAAAGTTCAAAGTTAATCCGTTTACGTTCATAAAACGTTTTTTCTAATAACAATTTTTTTTAATTATTGGTTATCTTTTTCTAAAAATTCGCAAATTTTTCAATATTAATAAGAAAATTTTAAAAATAAACACTAAGAAGTAAAAAAAGTAGAGCTAAAAAAATTTTAATTTAAATTTTTCTTTAGAAGAACAGAATGATTTTTCAGAATTTATTTTTAAATAGTAAAAAGTAAAAAATAAATTTGCGTACTGTCGTAGGTTAGATTATTTCAATATTGGTTATTTAACTAAAAAATAATTATAGAATACTTAAAACTTGACTTAATTATCATCACTCAGCTATAAGTTTTAATACAAAAATTCCTTAGCATCTCCCAATCAGCAACATGGTGTTTGTAAACAGTGGTAAAAAGAAGCAACTTAATTTAACATTTAGAACTAATTCTTCAATACTGTCTCTCAATTAATTTCCATCTCCTTTTTATTTGTTTTTTTTTTTTTCTTCTTTTTGCAGCTTCAACCGCTAGTTTAACCGCACTGGTTTAAACGATTAAATTTTTAGTATTCGTTTTTTGTTAGCAAATTTATAGCAAATTTAATAACTTTTGCTTTCTTTATCGCACTTCGTCAATAACTATTTTCGGCAAACAGGTGTCTGTTTGTTGTTTTATTAGAGAGTTTTGCTCGACAATACTTATGACCATTTGATCATTCTTATGATCATTTAATTATTTTGATGACCTCTATTTGATAATTCCTCATATGATCTCACTTATGACATCTATTTGTCATCACTACTTATTCGCTTAATGAATTTTGGTAAATTTCAAATGAGATTTTTTATCTTTTACATTACATTTTTCATTATTTAACTGTATTTGAATTATTGTGATTGTCATTGATTTATTAACACAAATTACTAGCGGTCCTTTCTCGGGCGCAAATTAAACCTCTTTGGAGTTTTTTTAATTTATCCAAAGGGTTTCCATGCTAACTGAAACACATACATATTTATTTATTTAATTTACTTCCAAGTTTACTTTTAGACCAGTTTCACATTTAAATTAAATTAAAATTATTATAAAAATAAACATGTGTGTGAAGTTAAATTCGAATTTGAAAATCCAAGACGCAATCCATAAATTTTAGCAACACCACATTTGGCTTTAACAGAGCAAAATTTGCTATTAACAGAACAAAATTTACCCTTAACAGAGCACTGTTAACTGTTTAACAGTGAAAATAAGACTATTGACACGAAGTTTAATTCTCATTATGATCATTATTAATTGTAAACAATAATGTTGAAATGAAAAGGACGGCTGGTAGGGATGGAGGACGGAATTGCAGTGGACTATCATATACATATAGTCTGTATGGTGTACTATTTCTTATATCTTCCAAAATCGATTTTTTTAA
>QOCX01004907.1:0-12144 GCA_005959815.1 Sarcophaga bullata | reverse complement strand
TAACAACAGTTAACACATTTACCAAAGAGGGCATTTGTAATAATTGTTAATAGACCACGAAAGATAAAGTAGCTACCTACACATCACCTTATAACCTACTTTTGTATACTAATTATGTGTTTAGCTAGGAAAACTTAGTTACTTTGTGTGAGATATTGATTCACCAGTGAATGATATCCTATGAAAGGGTGTTGATTGTATTTTTAAACTGAAAAAAACAAGATTCCAAACTTGGTTCAAGTATAGTGTAGTGACTAGGGAGATCCTTTGCCTTGAAACAAGCTTTCTTAATGACTTAAATTTG
The DNA here is from genome assembly GCA_005959815.1 of Sarcophaga bullata. Classification (NCBI taxonomy): domain Eukaryota; kingdom Metazoa; phylum Arthropoda; class Insecta; order Diptera; family Sarcophagidae; genus Sarcophaga; species Sarcophaga bullata. The sequence goes on along the minus strand of QOCX01004907.1, from coordinate 11,840 downwards.
TTTTGTTTTTAATTTTATTTTTTTTTTATTAATTAGAATACTTTCTTATCCTTTTCAGCCACAATTTTCCTGATCTAAACATCTCTATCATCTAAAGGTCTTGAAAATATTGAAATCAAATAAGGTAAGCCTTTCAAAAATTTCGTAAGAAGATGTACTTGAACTGACATAAGTTTGTAAACAAAAGTCATAATAATTTCTGAAAATGTGCATCCATATTTACATACATACATACATACATATTTGCATACATATATACATACTTATTTGCTATTTAAAACCCTTTAATCAAGATCACAACCTGTTTCCCCACTCCACTTATTTTGTGTGTGTTAATTTAATCCATAAGTGACGGGGGACCTAGGGTTTAAAGTCGAATCCGAATGACAGATTTTTTTTCGAGAAACTTTATCATGGCAATTTTATTTTACTCTCAGAGCTTTTGCCAGAAATCTGTTGAGGGGAAGTCGCCGGAGAAATATTTTTTCATTTCGTTTTGCTCAAGATATCTGAGCCATGGCATCACGTGTAATAAGCCCATTACACTACGGCTTGGAGAGACCACAAATATTAACGTGGAAATTCTACTTGGGCTGCCAGAGAGGGTTACCCTATTCTGTATGTTAATTGTTAAAAAAAAAGACCGAAACCAACAAAATTAGTTTCAAATCAAGCACTAGTTTACGTACCCAAAAAGATGATGAAAAAAAATTAAACAAATCTGACGTAATATATTTGAAAAAAAAAAGAAAAAACAATAAAATATATTTAAATAATAATAATAAATACATAAATTTCTGTATTTCTGTATTTATTTTTCTGCATTTAAAGACACACTCGAAAAAAAAAACCGAATTTCAAATGCAAAAATTAATCAAATCGAAGCCAAAGCCAATAAATATTCATTTATCGTGTGTGTAATTTGAAGCCAAATTTTTTTTGTTGTTTTTTTTTTTTACATAACATAGCTATTGAATTTGTGGAAATTTCATTTCATTTCAAATGCGTACAAAACAACAACAACTTCTTTCCCATTTCTGTTTGTTGGTCTTATTTTCCTTTCCTTTAATTCGTTATTTATCGTTTGAACAGGTTGTTAATTCAGGTTATTTTTTTTTTTTTCGTTTGTATGTTTGTTTGTTTATGTTTTCAAAATAATTAATTATTAATTTTGAAAAATTAAATAATCACACTCACACTTACACACTTTAGAAATTGAAAAGCTAAGCTAAGCTTAGCTTGGTTTGTTATATTGGGTCTTACCATATGAACTTTCGAAGTTTGTCGAAATTATTGACAACGGCCATCTTGTTGAAGCTGCATCTGTCACATTAGTTGTCATTCATCCAGTTTGTTTTGCCAAATGGGCATGAACGACCACAGAGGGCGGGATGTACATTGAATAGGGTCTGGAGCAGTTGGCAAACTGAGCTTAACTTTCATCAAAAATTCATCTTCAGAGATGACGCCTATTTCTGGATGAAAGAGAACCTGAATAAACAAATTTGTCGTAAATCGGGCGATAATTAATCCACATGGGATCAAAGAGCGGCCAATGGATACCGAAAAAGTCACTGTTTTTGTGTGAGTTTTAAACTGGCACCGTCATCGGTTCATATTTCTTTGAGAATGAGGTTCATCAGGCTATCACTGTTAACGACAAGCACTATAGATATGTGATTACCAAATTCTTTTGGCTTGAATTAGTTGATCTGGATACCAAGACTATGTGGTTCCCACACAACGGCGCTATTTGGCACGAGCGATTTGAGGGCATGGTCATTTCATGTGAAAGTAATGTAAGCCGACCAAAGAGATCGTTGAATTTAAACTCGTTAGAATTTTTTTTGGTGGAGTTTGCTTAAATATAGGACGGCACACGTGCCACGCAATTCAAGTCACATTGGATATTCTGAACGAGTGATTTGAGGGCATGGTCATCTCAAGTGGAAGTTACATAAATTGGGGAATTTAAACTCGTTAAACTTTTTCTGGTGGAATTTGCTTTAATATACGATGGCGCTACGTGCCGCACAATTCAATCCATATTGGATATTCTGCAAGTGAGATTTCAGGACCTGATTATCTCACGCGGAAACGATGTGGAGTGGCCAAAGAGATCCTAACGATTTGACCTCGTTAAACTATTTCATGTTGGGTTTTCTTAAGCCACAAACTATAGCAGTCCTCAAAACTAATGTAACTTATGCCATCGTTCAAGCTCAGCCTCATTTCTGCTGCAGAACCATGAAAAAATTGAATTAAAGCGTCTCAGGCTTACGTGAGGGAACAGATGTATTTGTGATGTTTTTCTGAATGAGGCTTAATCCTGAGAGCGTGAACTGTAGTTAGGCAATACATTGTTTTGTAATTCAGAAAGTTTTCATCATTTTACAGGGGTGTTTATTAGCAAAGCTTTAGACGATTGCTATGCCTTCCCTCTTAGTTTTTCCAGTTGCCCTTCTCAGGCGTATGAGTATCGGAATATAAGTTGAAGTCATCATACGCAAGTAGGTAATACGTTGGCTTATTAGACGTGAGCTGGTGGTTCAACTCCTCGCTCAGCTCTCTCAAACACAATAAAATATGAGCAAATATTACTTAGGCGACATCCCCTCAGCAGTCTTCTTACAAAAATTGGGAGTGTAAACAAAACTGGCATGAAAGATTGCTTAAAAATCAAAACTGTAAGTATCGCCGTTTATGGATAAAATTAAGACCTAGAACATGGTTGCTGTGAGAAGCTAGGTTGTAATCTAAAGACTAAAAGGTTTAAATGATTAACTAGAAAATGAAGTATGTGTGAAGTTTCTTGCTCAATATTGATTTCGACGATATGTAGTAAAGTTTAGGGACTGATTTACGTTCCGGCTATTACAGTCTGCAGTTGTTAGAAGTGGTACAGAGCACTTCTGTCCTTCATGTGATCACTGTTTTCGATTTTTTAGTCTTTGTTCTGATTCCTCACCTAGACATTTCCTTATTGAACTAAGTGAACATTTAACATTTGCTTGAACTTTATAACGAAATATCGCGTGCATTAATTTGGTTCAAAGCACTTTTCAAATTAAATTCTTGAAATTTTGATGAAAAGCATTTTTAAAAAATTTGAAATATTTTTTCTATTTTTTGTTTATAACGCTAGTTATGCTGAACAATTGCTAAATTTGTTAGCCATTAACAGAAATTATTTCTGTTTTTTTGTTTTTATTTTGTTTTGTTTTAGTTTGGAATAGAATTGCATTTAAAACCGCATTAATCATTCAACACTTGCCCCTAAAAATAATGTTTTTATGCAAATTCCTCAACCATATTTGGCTTACATACGTATGTGATCTTAAGAAAATCAAGCAAGAAAAACAAAAAAAAAATCTTTTGCTTGTCTTAAGATCATAAGCATTACAGCAGCATATTGGTTAACAAACCAGCCATAGAGTTGGTAACATTTGCTATATAACGCCCTTCAGGCAATATTTTTCTTTTCTTTTTTTTTTTTGTATAAAAAGGCGTTAACGGCTTAAGAAAACCCAGACAACATGTAGTCTGCATGTAAAACAGCTGTAAGCCTGTGACATTGTTCAGGGCTTTATTTGCTTAACTGGTTTACATTTATCGCAAACCAAAAACATATGCTTGTAAGCAAGCGAGTATTATTTGTGGCTTAAAAGAAGGCAAGAAATGCCAGCAAAATTTTTATGGTTTTCAATTTGGCCAACCAAAAAATACGGTAGCTTTATAAGAAAATTACAGAGCCAGTAGAAAAATTCCAAATTTATTTCAAAAGCCATGTCTTAGAAGCTTAAACTTTGAAATTCATAACCTTTTCCCAAACCACTCACCCACCACCTTTTCTACCCTAAACACAGAGGCCACAAATTGCTTATTGCTCTAACGTTACTTTATTTACTTCAAGGCCATGCTTTTTTTATTATTTTTAATTGTAGAAAAAAAAAACTTATTTTTTTTTTATTTCATGTGTTTTTATTTTTACCAGTCACTGTAATCGTATACCAATAAAAACCCAAACATAAAAAATAAAAAAAAAAAAAAACATTTGAATAACGTTATGAAAATGTGGTTTGATTATGATAAAAACCAGAGGGGGAAAGAAAACAGAATTAAACGACGTATTCTCATACCATATTATCGTATAATAAATGGAATTGATGACCTTGTCTTATTGCAGTCACTTTTAATAGCATTATAGCTGGCTGCTGTCTTTACTTAAGTTAATAAAATAATTTGAGTTACTTAATAAAAAAAAAAAAGAACAACAACAAAAATAGAATTTTTTCTTTTTACAAATGACTTACACTTACACCCACCATAAAAACACTTTTTTCAGTTGTGAAAAGAAAGAAAGAAACGCTTACGTCATTAAAAGTGTGATAAAATAATTACACTGTGACAGCAGCTTCAAACTGGCTGGCAGCTTTGCTTTGGCTTAAGATGCTAATTGTAATCGTTTGTTATTATTGCTACCAGTGTTGGTGTGTTAATTTTTTTTTTTTTTAAATGAAAATAAAAAAAAATTGTTTTTGTTCTCTTAACATTTAATTGTTTATAGTTCCTGTTGCTGAACATTTTATTTCAGTTAATAAAGTTTTAAAAATACTTCATAAGCAAATAACAACATTTGTTTGCAGAAATTCTATTTGCATTTGGAGGCCTATATATAGAGTGGGATAAACAAAAGTTTTTATCCACACTTACAGACATATTATCTGATATACGTAGTTTCAGGTATTGATAGGAATGAAAGTACCTCTAGAAAGTAGATACAAGCACACTTACTTACTTATAGTCAGAATGCTTTCAAAATACCGAATGCTAACGTAACAGCCTCTATGACAGTTTGTTTGATAGTTGCGAACCACTCGACTAGATGACAGAGTGGTATGACGTTACATATAGGGCTATCGGGATATAGTGGGATTCCAGGAAATTGCAGAATGGATCAATTGGCTAAATGTGGCACTGCGAACTCTTTGAAGGCACCTTTGAAGACATTTGGCAGAACCTTTTCGAATGCAGTAATGAATATTGGTTCGAGGCCTCTCAATTAGAAATCCATTTGAAGACCCTAGGATTTATAATATACAATGCATAAATGGATTATGCCAACTCAGCGTGTCTGCTTTGAATACGTGCAATATGGCGGGCCAGATATTGTTAAATTTCGATGGGAAACGGCAAAATAGTTCAATAGGCTAGATATGGCACCGCGATCAAACTCTCAAAGGGGCCACCATATTAGAAGCCCCTTCTTCTCCAATGATCGAAGTCGCCGATGAGATCTCTACATTAAAAATCCCTCTGACCTGATCATTTACAGTATACAAGGCAGTAATGGATTCTGTGGATTCAATTGGCCAAATGGCCAAACTCTGCAATGCGGTTTCTATCTTAGAAATCGATCAGTAATCGATTCTGCCAACTTCGCATGGCCTGCTTTTGATACGTGTGAGATATTAAACCAGATATCGTTTAGGGTGGATGTGAAACTGCAGAATGGATTAACTGGCCAAATATAGCACCGCGATAGAACTCTATGATAAGGGCCTCTATATTAGAAACCACTTTAATGACCTAAGAGTTTATAGTTTACAATGCAGTAAAGGCCTGCGTGGCCTGCTTTGGTTACGAGCAAGATAGTGGGCCAGATATCATTGAGGATGGATGAGAAACGGTAAAATGGAACAATTGATCAGAAATGGGACTGTGATCGAACTTTCGAATGAGGTCGTTACATTAGGAATCCCTTTGAAGACTACCTAATCAGTTTACATATATCGTTGAGGGCAGATAGGGAACGCATGAAAACTCTATCGAAACACCAAAAGGAGTGCGGTAAATATGCACCATTACAGAGTATTACATTATTAGCACTGATGCAGAATGAACTGGTCTTGCATAAATTGTAAATAACTTATGCCTAGGCTGGAAAAGATAGAAAAGGAAAAGAAAATCGAAGAGAAAGCTTCTTAATTTTTACTGTGTAGACTGTATAGACACGATTTGTCAAGAATGGACATTCTTTACTTAGTTGATCAATACAGCCCTGTAGTCACACAACCCATGTGGTGTATTTTTTAATGTCGTCTCCGAACGATAGATTTTTGAGAAATTTTGGCAAAATTTTATTTCCTCACAGTTTTTGCCAGAAATCTACTGAGGTTCTACTACATATCGATAAAGTTAACACACACAACATGGATGCTGTGTGAAACTAGGTTGTGATACTGACTAAAAGGGTTGCAATGATCAATTAAGTAAGCTAGTTAAGTGTGTATGGTCTTCTCAAGTGTACCCGATGCTATCATCTCCAATAGGCTTCTGTAACAAATTCTTAACTCTTATAAGGAAGTCTAGGCGATGCACCCTGTAAAAAATATTTTCCTTGATTTTTTTTTCTTAAGAACAATTAATTTTTTTTTTTCTAAAATTTTTTTGAATAAAATTTTTTTCTATTCACTTACGCATGCAAATCGTTTGACGATTCAAAAAAAAAAAAAAAACTCTGCGAGCTTATATTAAAAGCTAGCTTAGGCCTTTGAAAGCCCCCTATTTCGTTTTAATTATAAATTTCGGTTTAATTCTTTAGAAATGATTGTTCAGAAAATTAATTGATTAAGGTGTAAGCACTCCTGATTTTTTTTTTATTAATTATACACTCTACCGTTTTATAATCTTTCTCTTTTTAATCTGAGAAAGAAAAAAAATTCAATTTAATTGAATCATCATTTACACACCAGATTAACAAGTAGAGAAGAAAGAAGAGAAGATTCGTTTTAATTTAAAATATTTATTAGAAAATGATTATTTTCCTATAAAGTCTGAAATGGGGCTTTAAACACAATAAAAAAATATTTCCTTAACAGAAAGAAATAAAAAATATCTAAAGCCTTAACCGCTTATAATAAGCAAAAAAAAAAGGTTTCTCATGGCTTGGCTTTAATTTTCAATAAAAAGAATTTTTTTTTTTTTAATAAATTACATTAAAAAAAAATTATGAAAAAACAAGAAAAAAAACACACAAAACAACAGTTATTCGAACATGTTTTTCATTTATTATTTTATGGGGAAAGAGAAATAAAATGTTTCTTTTTTTTAAACCCTTCCGACGAAGGCCTGAATTAAAATATTTTGTTTGAAACTCTTTTTTTTTATATTTATTTAATGTGTATCTTAAAGGTATTTAAATTACCGAATACCTACATTTTGTACGAACAACGACACCGCTCTACATACCTCGATTACTAGCAGCCTCAAAACAAAAAGAAAAAGCCACGCTGAAACACCACTTGCTCACCAGGCACACCGCAGCAAACCAACCAACCGACTAATGTTTGTGTCAGATATTCATTCTAGGCACCCAACACTATCGAACATGACTGCTGCTGCTGCATTTCATCAATTCGCAATAATGTACATACCGAAGAAAAAAAGAAAAACTTAAAAATGTTTTTTTTTTTTTTTGCTTATCAATGTTGTTTGGTGATAATTGTCCAGCTCTGCCGTCATAGCAACAGGAACAGAGCAATACAGACAGCTCAGCCAAATATAAGGTTTAGATGATTACAGAAATTTATTTTCTGGTTTTTTTTTCGGTTTTCAAATTCCTAATCTAAAAACGATTACTTTTCATAGACAAACAAAAGGCCGACTGTCTGGCCTACACTGAACCACAGCACCACAGAATATCAAACAATTCTTGTCTATAGTTTTTGTTGAAACAAAACAAAGCCCGCTGCTAGAACAGTTTAGCTTTTAAGGAAAAAAAAGATGATCTGGTAATCGTGTGTGGTATCATTAAGACAAGTGAAATCTTTTTTTTTTTTTGTTTGGGAAGCTTTTCTTTCTTAATTTTCAATTTTTGAAAAACGCCTTGTGGTGTTTCTAAATTAATTTTTTAAGATTCTTTTTCCTTAATCTTTACTAATGAGTTTTTTCTTCTTGTGTTGTTTGGGTAGAACACCATCAAACAAGTAAAATGTTGTAAATACGCTCACTAATCGTTTGAAACATTAATTATGGAAAGTCCTATTCAGTTTCAAATTACAAAAAAAAACAAAAAAAAAGATTAAGCTTTAGAACTTCGGTAAAATAAAAGGGAATGGTTTACTGGTTTAAAGCGGTTTCCTCCCAAAGATATGGCAACCGCATGATGACAAAAGCAATTAAAAAAAAAAAACAGTTATTCAGACTCTGTTGCTGTCGATCTACTGTTCTACCGTGAGCAGAAATTCTAAGTTACAGAAATTCAATAATTGTTGCGGCTGGGAGTAAATTCGCCCCTAAACGGGAGGTCCAATATCTGCAGTATTTGTTTACCGCATTCGTGTCGTCTGTCTCGAGTCTGATACTAACTTCTGTTAGTTGGCAAACTCTTTCTCAATACTCTAATGTCCACATATCCTATCGTTTTTTGTTATCAGGTCTTATCAGGTCTAAATTCTTTAAACTTCCACGCTGGTTGTCAGTGTCATTTTAAAGTTGTGCCCCAATGTGTAGTCTAAGCTCTAATTGTTGAGTTTGGTTACTGCGATTTCGTTTCTTTTATTTCGGCAACATCGCATCATGTGATATTACAGCTGTAGGTACTTAAGTAAGCTTTGATTTTAACGAGACTGCCACTTTTTCCTGTTCAACACTTTACCAAGCATTAGCAGAGTGTGGCTAATACAAAATCATGCGAAATTTGAACGATGGCATGGGTTATGCTTGCTTCGAAGATCACTGTGGTTTACCAATTACTAGCGGAGTGTGGTTAACACAAATTTAAACGATGGATTGGGTTGTGCTTGCTTTGAGTAGCACTGTGGCTTGGGGTTTAGTCACGCATATCTGCGAGTTAAGAAAACCGCACAAGAAATCCCCCACAAATCTTATGTGGTCAAACCGCTTGAGCTCAATAATCAGTTTACATCACCTCCACTTAGTAAACGATCTGTCAAGACCCGTACTTCGACGCAATGCAATATCTGCTGAAAACATCGCCGCTGTCTTTGAAAGTTTACAGTAAAATTGAAGGCATTTGATGTTGCTACGCTCATAAGAACTTAATCTTTCGGTCAGGCTTGACACAACTTGACGAATTTTCCGCAGTGATTTGGCAGAGAAGCCATTCAAAATTCAAATAACACAGGAACTGAAGGTAAACGGTGTGAATGGGCTCTAGAGCAGTTGGAAATTGATCTTAATTTTTATCGAAATTGCAACTTCAATGGATAGACCCCAGTTTTTGAATGAATGAGTATATGAATCAACAAATTTAACGATCCAATGAGAACCAAGAGCGACTAAGATATGAAAAAAAACACGGTTTGATGTGGATTCTGAGATGGCCAAAGCAACATAACTTTGTTGGCCCATAAAGTAGGCCTTCAAAACAAGAACACATCAATAGAAATGAAATCAAATCAAATCAAAACTGTTTAAGAAAATATTGTGGTAATTGACATCAAAATGATGTTGATTTTACATAAACATTGTAAAGGTTTTACTGTAAATTGCCTATAAATTGTATAAATCGGCATCAATTAAAAAACAAAATCGCCATAAATTGTGATGAATACGGTAGTAGTCGGCAGACTTCCTACCAAAGTTGAGTTTGTTTGTTTTTTTTTTTTTTTGCCAAATAAATTAAATTTTATGGCGCTTTAGTTAAGTAAATTGCCAGGAAATCAATTTTTTGTTGTTCTATTTGTTTCTTGTTTCTCAACTCATTTGATTTTTTCATTAAATTTGTCAATTTATTTCGTTTAATTTGTGTCATTTTAATTTTAATTTTAATTTTTTTACATTTAATTGGAAATTAAAATTTGATTTGATTTTTGACAACGACAAACGTCGTTTTCGAGTTTTACATTGACCGCATTATTTAGTCTTTTTTTATTTAATTTTTTTATTTTAATTTTTTGTGTTGTTTTTATTTCAAAAACAAATTAAATTCAACGTATTTAACGTATCGTTTTTTTTTATGCAAATTATTGTTTTCAACGTAGTTTTTTTTTTGTATCGCATTTTCCACGATTATGTCATTTTAATAGAGGCTGTGAGAAATTTGTTTTTCGTCAAACTATAAACCAATTAATTGTTAATGTTTTTATTCAATTTATTATTCAATTTAATCGGTTTTTATCGTTTTCCCAAATGGCATTTTTAAAATTAAAAAAAAATTTTTTTATGCAAAACTTCAAATCAGTTTTTCAACACAAAAAAATTCAAATCCATTTGCGGTTGTTGAAAGCAAAAATCTTTTAATTCCTCATGTTTTTTTGAAACTAATTTTTATGGCTTTCAATTGTCTGTCAGACAGGCATTAATAAATAATTTATTGTAATAATTAGAGCGAAGAGCTTGGCAGCAGTAAGTAGAACTTCCTCTACCTTGATGGAGTGAGAACCTTTGAATTGAATAAAAATTGTGCTCACTAAGTACAAATTAAACTTGCAAGTTTACAATATTTAACATCGTTTGTTGCAAAAACATTCATGTTTGGTTCTTGGAAATAACAACTCGCGGAACAAAAACTTTACACACAAGGAAGAACTCAGCTTAAACTCGTTTTACATTTCTTTTATCTATTTAATCTGTTTCAGTAATATTGAAAAAATAAAACACGCGAGAGAAAAATAAAACTCGAGAGGGAAAAATAAAGCTCGCGAGTTTACCCGTTTAGGATTTTTCTTGCCCTAATTAATTCACTTTTGATATTTAAGATTTTTATTTTTGAACTTTAAAATACGCGAGCGAATTTGAAACTCGAGAGGGAAAAATAAAACTCGCGAGTTGATTTTTTTTTTTTTACTAATTTTGGATTTTTTTCTTTCCATATTAAATTTGTTTTTAAAATTCAAGAGATTAATCTTTGAAATTAAAACTCGTGAGGAAAGAAACAAAACCCGCCAGGAAAAAATAAAACTCGCGAGCGAAGAAATAAAACTCGCGAGGGAAAAATAAAGCTCGCGAGTTTACCCGTTTAGGATTTTTCTTGCCCTAATTAATTAATTTTTAATATTTAAGAGTTTAATTTTTGAAATTTACCATACGCGAACGGAATTAAAACTCGTGAGAGAAAAATAAAACTCGCGAGTTGATTTTTTTTTTCTCATTTTGGGTTATTTTTTTCCCTATTAAATTTGTTTTTAATATTAAAGAGTTTTATTTTTGATATTAAAACCAGCGAGGGAACAATAAAACTCTTGGAGAAAAATTAAACTCTCGAGGAAAAAAATAAAACTCACAAGGGAAAAATAAAACTCACGAGTTTTAAAAAAAATTATTTCATTTAGGAGATTTTTTTTAAATGCCTCCAATTAGTTTTAATAATTTTAAAATAAAGTCTCCTATTTGGATTTTATATGAATAATATTAACTTTACCTATGAACAGCCTCTATATACTTACATAGTAAAAGTTAAAACAAATTACTTCACTCACTGTATTGTTTCCCCATATAAAAAATAAATTTGTTTTGGCAATTATTTATTATTTCATTGTTAATTCTCTGTTTCTTTTTTTTTTTCAACAATTTAAATCTATTATTTTGATACATACATACATATACGATATATAAATAGAATATATTGTTCATATTAATTGTATACCTGGATTATACAAATCTAAGCCATTGGAGGAGGTAGAACAATAATTACTTGTGGTGGCAAAAAATGCTGAATAATTTTGTAATGTTTTTTGGGCAACAATTTTAGCAATTAAATGCTGTGGCACAATATATAGAATAAAATGAATAAATTTCGTGTTTTTTTTGCAAAGTTTATTTAATTCTTTTAAAGGATTTAAAAATAAAACCCACACACGGTATTGGTTCGTCAT
>QOCX01004906.1:0-13766 GCA_005959815.1 Sarcophaga bullata | reverse complement strand
AGGAAGAGAGAGGTAGTAAGAATGGCAAATAATAGAAGGAAAAGGTTAATTTATTTACTTTAAAAACCCCAGGAAAGAAAAGAAAAAAGAAAAAACTTTTCCTCTCTCAAGATTGTTTCTAAAGCCACTTAATCTTGCTATTCCACCACTGACACTTGAGAAATCAGAAAAAATATTTCGTTTCTTGCCTGCAGGAAATGATAGGCTTTTGTCTTTTAAAATTTTAAAAGAAGAACAGAAAAAAAACCATAAGCCCTCGAAGGAAACTGTGAAAAAATTATAAATTTATACGCCACTAAATAAATTAGAAGTGGACCATATGATACCCTACGCTTACTACAATTGACAGATAAATTTGTTATTTTCAGGCAAAGTGGATATAGATGAATAGGATAGTTTGTTCTAAACACCACGTGTAGCTTGTTACGTACCAACACAGTCTTTTATTTCCCCTTCCGGGGGTTCTGAGGAGAATCTGTTGATTTCAACTGTAAATTTTCATGCTTGACAGATCACTGATATTATCTACATGATTGCAACTCAGTAGCCTCTCATTTCCTCTAATACTGGAGCTACCCGCTTCATGCTTGACATATCACTGAATTTATTTGCATGATAGAAACTCACTTGCTTTATGATACCACAACCTTTCACTTCCCATTAACACTGCAACCACCCGGTGTTGCTGATGAAACCTTTTTGTTTGTCAATCTCCATGTTTGACAGATCACTGATATTATCTACATGATTGAAACTTAGTTGTTTTACGATACCCCAGCCTTCCATTTCCAATAACACTGAGACTACCTGTAGTTCCGGATAAAGTCATTTCAATTGTCAACCTTCATGCTTCAAGATCCCTCGAGGATAATTTGCCTGATAGAAACTCAGTAAGCTTTATGATACGACAACCCTTCTCATTCTTCCCCTTAACCGCTGTAACTACCTGTTGTTTTTGAGAAACCTTTTTCGAGCTGTCAATCTCCATGCCTAGACACGCATCCACTCGGCGGCCAAGCTTCATAATTGGAAACTCAGTTGCTTTATGATAGCCACAGCCTTTCATTTCTCCCTAACACTAGCAACAAGCCGGTGTTTCTGATAAAGTTCTTTCATGCTTGTCAGCTAATCAATCATCATAAATCTCTATGCTTGACAGATCACTAAGATTATCTGAATGGTGAAACTCGGGTATTTTTTCACTAACGACATAACGTTAGGCTTACTTACTTAATTCGTGACTACAGCCCTTAAGTCAGGATTAGAAGCTAGTTTCGCACACTATTCATGTTGCGTGTGTTAATTTTATCCATGAATGGCAGAGAAGCCATTCCACTTTCCCAACATACAATCGCAATGAACGATATGGCTACAGCTTCTTCGAGTATCATCTGCGTTTGTTCAGGACTAACATCTGAATTGACTAACTCTCCTCAGAGCAAGTTGCCCCCAATTCATACATGCATAAGCGGTCATTACAACCCTTAAGTGGTTGTACCGAATAGGATCCCAAAATTCTAAGAGTCACATCCATCATCTGAATTGTTTCTACTAGCAGTTCGATAACTTTCTTCAGAACAGGTTGTCCCAAATAATGTCCCAAATCGTGTCCCAAAATTGTAAGTCACATCCATCACATAACTTCACTAGCTGTTCGTACAGCCAAAACATCTTGGGATGAATGAGAACACAACACTTTTTCATCTATCTTGTAATGAGCGCGTTGTCCCACTAGGTGAGAACATCTTTTTGCTGTTGGCCATCACGAATCGTAAACTTAATAGGTTGCCCAATAAAAGAAAAGGTTCTTCTCTTTCATCAATTATTTGGCATTCGAATGTTTCCTCCTCCCTTTTAACTGACCGCACCATCGACTTGCCCCGTAGACCAATACAAATGTTTCTGGCCTTCTAGGCACAAACAAAGCAATTCTTTTCCCTCCTCACGTTTCGCCCACTATCCTCAACTCAGCCCGCACGATACACCGCGTAAAGACCATCCTCGGCTCCGCTCGTCCTAAATATAACAGCATGCCATGAATTACCCACCACCACCCCACCTAAGCATCATGATTCACCTATCTGAAGAGGCGGCCCCCGCGGTTCGTTTGTTTAAAAAATTTTTCCTACCCACTTTATTCTCTATTATTTTTCCTCCTTGAATACAACTCATGTCGCCCACGGAACCCTTGCATTTTTAAGAGCCTTCTTATTTTGTACCCTTTTTTGCTGTTGTCTGTTTTATGTTTTTTTGCTTTTTGCTTCTTCATATATTCCATCTGCCTCTGTCATGTAACAAAACATTACTTCCTTTGCTTTACCAAGTATGTGCTGTGTGCGCGACTGATTATCATAGGCCTTGTATGCCTTTTCCTTTTCCTGATCGCGCTCTACTAATGTGGTGTTGCGCTGTCCCCCTGTGTGCTAATCGTATGTACTCGACGCTACCACCCTCTGTCCATGACCTGCTAGAAAACCGCAACGGTAGTGAAACGAAAATCCAAACCACACCTGTTCACCCCCACTCGCAAACCATTGATCGAGTAACCACCGAAAGACACAGATTCTTGTTGTTCCTCGATGTTCATTGCTCTGTTAACTGTTCCTTACGCTTCTGTCTCTATCATTTCCAACGAGAAGTACAAAATATCCCGACTATAAGCAACTGCTCATCAAAGAAGAATCGAAATACAAAGCAACGCTCCATGATTCCTTTTTTTGTTGTTTTTTTTTTATTGGGATCTTCGTTCTGCTTTTGTTGGCATGATTAATTCGTTCTGCTGATCGTTTGAGAAGAAATGTGAGATGCACAGAGCAGAGGCAGAGAGAACTCGTTCGGTAAACCGCGTCCAAACGTTTCGCTTGGTTTTAAGCGGTTTCTATTAAAGCAACCAACAAAGATTTTTCCTTTTGGAAACTTCTGAATCATTCCGGAATTCTTCTGCAAAATCTCCCGGTTCGCCTCATTCGTACAAACCTCATGACCCTTCCCCCCTGTGATAGAATCTTTCTATCTCGCTCCTTGTTTTTAAAAATCTAAAAAGATCCATTGCTGGTCACCACCACCATCTCTGGGCTCAACACACGTACTACAACATACAAATCACAAATGAAATTGTTTTCCTAATTCCTCCTTGGCATTAATTCTCTCTTTACACCAAGAAAAAAAAACCAAACACAAAACAACCTGCGAACCGGAAATTTAAACTGACTCCCCTTCAACATTTTGTAACGTTTTCCCAAAGACATAAAAATAATAGGATACAGCCAGTCCTTACACGCTGCAAATGCACTTTCTTTCTCTTTCCCCCTCTCTCAGCGAACAACTCCTTTTCCCACGCCAACCCCTCCTACACCCCCCCTTCCACCTCGCCACTGCGGCGCCCTTCTGCCTCTCACACCCCCAAGCACAGCCACAACACTCAATACCTCTCTTCGTCCCCTTCTCTCTCCTCTCGAGAAGAGAGAACAATCACCGAACAATCATTAAGCACTTTGTTCCTTGCAATCAGCTCGAAGTGTTCCCAAAATAACATATCTGTTTCTTCGTGCCGAACCTTCTTGCATTCTTCATTCTACTAGGCTCACTTCTCTCCCCCCCGTCAGTTGCTGTCCTCTATTCAACCGCTGCATGCTGCCACCCAACGCCATCGACCCCCGCACAGGGTCCTCCTGCCATCTTCTTGGGTCTCCCTCTCTTTCTTTTTTCTTTCCTTATTACTGTACGTCACGTAACAGACCCTTATACTTTTTCGTTATTTGGCAAAAGTTTAGAAGCAACATGCCCTCCTTATCCATGCGGCCTTCGCCTCCTTATTGACGCGCTCTTTCACTTAAACCTCCTTAAGAAAACACAAATCAAAAAGTGACCACCACGACAAAACAACTGAAAAGCCCTTCAACAATCCATATCACG
This sequence comes from Sarcophaga bullata, assembly GCA_005959815.1. Lineage (NCBI taxonomy): Eukaryota > Metazoa > Arthropoda > Insecta > Diptera > Sarcophagidae > Sarcophaga > Sarcophaga bullata. The sequence goes on along the minus strand of QOCX01004906.1, from coordinate 9,851 downwards.
AAGAAAACATTCACTTTTCTCATTTGACCAAGAGAAAAAACCTTCAAAAGTTCATGACAAGATTTTACAACAAACGGGCCTTTGCTTGCCCTGGAAATGGTACGCAACAAAATCTGAAAGGCAACAGCAGCCACGCACATTAAACAACAGCGATTCGTCCTCGTTCTTACTTATCAAATTTTTTTCAAATTTGCATCTTTTTGTTAACCTTTTTTCCGTACTTTTTCTTCTGATAACGGAAGTTCAAGATACAACATCCTCATTAACTTTTGCCCGTGCACTCCGTTACGTCTCGTGTGGTGAGCTCTTGCACGTATTGGGTGGCGTTGTTTTCGGTTAACGAAATAAAGCAAACTGGTTAATTTTGGATCCTCTTTCTCTGGTACGTCTTTTTTTGGGTAACCGGCAACTCAAGCAGAAATTGTCTAAATGTTTGTACTCATTCTCGCCTCTCGGCCCCGCCTACTGCGTTTTTGCTAACTTTTTTGTACCTCCGTTCTTTTTTGGTAATGGAATAAAGGGAACATTATTATTTCTGGGTGTGTATCTTCTTGGGTACCTGCTTTTTGGTACTCAGCCCTTTTTCGCTTTGTACCTTTTTTAGTAACGGAATAATAGAAATAATTAATTTTGGTTCTTTTTTGTACCTTTTTATTATTTTTTTTGGTACTTTTTTTAAATATTTATTAAATCGAATGTACATACCATTGGAGTTTTAAAATATTTTTTTGCGTTAATTTGTATCTTTATTTCCTTTTTGGTTTTTTTGTGTACTTTTTTTTTAGTACCATTTGCACCAAATAAGGCCCATTGTGGTACCACAGTTTAACAGTTTTCCTTTAATTTCTGAATCATTCGCAGCTTCTAATGAACCTGTTTATACTGCCAAGGTGTCTGATATAGTGTTGGGCATATGCCCTGCAAATCGCCATAATCTAGTAAATAATGTCCTGGCTTATGAGGCAAGGCCGCGGGTCAAACTCCCGATCAAACCAAATATGAAGAAAAATTTTTTCGGCGACTTGCTCTCAGCAGATGGCTGGCGAACACTTTGAGAGTAAATAAAGATGCCATGAAAAGTTCCTCCAAAGATCTGTGGTTCTGAGTCGACTGTTAAACTGTAGGTCCACCGCCACTCAAGGATAAAATTAACACACACAACATAACTGGTGTGAGAAGCAGGATGGTAATCCTGATAATGGGTTATGACCCTTATGTATGTATATATGTGCCCTGTAAGTGAGGAACAGTTTCCTAGTCCTTCTCATCTCTGCAGCTCCTGCAGAAGTTATTTTGCCATGTAATGTCCAGTAATGACTCCAACAACTACATCGAAAGTGTTTGTTTTTAAAGTTCAACAGACTTTCCTCACATTTTTTATTTAGACTTGGCTAGATTTTCTGCGTCTTTATGCTCATATTCGCCCATGTCGCCCTGACCTATAAAGTGATGTCAAAAGTTGAGAATTCATTGGCAGGTTTGATGCTTGGACAATTTGCTCTGTAGTTACGTGGAATAATAAGGTGCCCCTGTACCCCCTTGATATGAAAGTCATGCCAATTCGCTATATCATAGAGGTGTTTGGGACAGATTCAAATCGTCTTGGAGTTTATTATCTTAGAGCACAGTGGCTAGATAGCTGCCTGGCCATCTAAAAGTATGGCAATACGATGATAAAGTTCTGCTTATCACAAGATAAGATGATTTTAGTAGGAATGGTGAAGGTTTGACCTTTTAAACGAGCTGTACTGTTCCCTAAGGCAATTAATAATAACCAGATATATGACATATTAAAGCCATCTACCGATAATTTGTAATCGAAAGTATTCGAGCAACCTTACCAAGCATTTCTCACAAATATTTCATTATAAGCAAAAATAAATTAAATTCTACTGCAAAGATATTGAAATTGAACTTGTATTTCTTCCTTACTGTATACTATACACGCTTTTACTACCTAAAAGTATGCTACAATATTTTTTTTCTTCTTCTAATTACAAATTAACATAGTATCGCATTACCACATGACAGAGAGAGAGAAACAATCCTAATGATGATCCCTTTTTAAATGCATTAAATCGTTAAAAATCCATGACAAAAGGAATTTAATGAATTTTAGAAAAAGAAGAAGAAGAAGAAGAGAGGAAAATTCTGTAATTTCCTGAAAAAAAAAAAACGGGAAGATTTTTATCACTTTTAATCACTTAATCAACCTGGAGGTTTTCAGTGCTGATGCACTATTTTCGCTGAAGATAACATGAATGATTTTACAAAAGCTTTTCTTTAATTAAAGTAATGATGATTTCATTGAAAACAAAAAACAAAAAAAAAGAAAAAAGAAACATTTTTAAATTAAAGGAAGTCAAATATTTAATTAAACACACACTCACACACACACACATTCTCCTTCTCTATGCTTTTTCCATAAAATTCCTAAATTAAAGGCGCATTTGCACTTTAAGGAAAAGAAAATTTCTCTCTTCTCTTCTTTTGTTTTTTTTTTTTTTTTGTCATCACAATGGAAATATTTTCATTGTTTTTTCTTGTTATTTTATTATTCTGGGAAATTTAAACAATAAACAATAAAAAAAAAACAAAAATTTTCCACAAATACTCATATCGACAGTAGAATCGCTTATTTAAGCAGTTTTAAGATAAAATAACTGCGATACCAGGCGATATAATGATTGCGATAAGAAGAGGGTTCGATAATGAGGATTTTTGTGGCTGATAAACCCAAAATGATGACAAACTGTTTTTAAGGGGGAAAGGCACTATGGCCTGATAACCATTAAAGTTAAAAAAAAAAATTTTAAAATATATTGTCAGACGAATAAGCATTTGAGCTCAATATTCCTAGATGAAGTCACCGTAGTCTAGTAGTTAGTGTGCTGGCTTATTAGTCATAAGGCCTCGATTCAAACCCCAGATCAGATATCTCTAACAAAACGATTTCTGACAACAACTCTAGAAGTTTCTCAAAAATTCTGTCGTTCGGAATCGACTTTAAACTGTACGTGCCGACTATACGACTAAAAACTGTACTCATGCATAAAAATAACACACTCAACATAAGTGATCTGAGAAGCTAGGTTGTAACCCTAACTGAAGGTTTGTAGTGAACCAATTAAGTATGTATGTTGGTTGTCCAACAAAGGATTTCTGGTCTAAAAATCCAGAGTGGCCTAATGCGGCCATTGAGGTTTTTACAGAGGCCCAAGGAAAGTGTCAGAGTGGCTTGTGATATCTTCACTAAGGGTGTTTTCTAGCCATAGGTCGTGGCTATTTTTAAAACGCAACTATACTTATTGGATGATGGAAGTTTTCCCAGAAAATCTCTTGATTAACTTAGACAGCCAGGCTGCGAATAGTCTAACGAATGTAGTTTCAACGACCATTTTTGTCCATAGATTTCCAGGCAGTGGTCGTGGCTATTTTGAAAACGGCACTGTACTTGCTAGATGATGGAAGTTTTCCTAGAAAATCTTTTGATTTACTCACACAGCCAGGCAGAAATTAATTACCTAACAAACGTAGTTTACCTGGGATGTCCAGAAATGCAAAGAAATTTCGGATCATTCAAGAGTAACTTATAAGGGTCCCATGGACGACTACTATATTCCAAGCACAGGCAAATAATAAAAAATGTTGCATTAAAATGCCTGTTTGATTTCGAACAACGTATCCAACGCTTTGCACTGAACAAAGATGGGCCAGATTTATGGACGAATAGGTACGTGGAACACAAAACATGATACGGATCCATATGAATTCCAACAGTGTTAAATGCTTATTTGCCTAATTGGCCATTATAACCCTTTAGTCAGGACTCCAACACCATTCATGTTGGATGTGTTCATTTTATACATGAGTAACGGTACCTTAAGTTGGCTACGAACAACAGATTTGTGAGACTTTTTATGGCAATTTTTAATTTACTCTCAGAGTTCTTGTCAGAAGAGCAGAGATTTTCATATTTTATTTTGCTGGAACGAAGAAAATAATAAAATTTAACATTTTCTAGAATGATAGGGTTGCCAATTGTAGTTTTTATTGTTTTGTAAACAGCAGTGCATACTGAAATCAATTCTCTTTGTGACTTTCAAATGCTGTCTTCTTATTGATAAGTGCCACGTTAAAGCCGCAATTACTTTTCACGTTTAAATAATAGAAGGTTTTATTTTTGTCTAAAAACAGCCCATAGTGCTAACCAATAAAAAACATTACTTTACTACAAGTTTATTACGTTGTTTGTTAGTCAAATTGTGCTTTAATAAACCGAAAAAAAATTTGAATTTTTTTTTTTGTGACAATTTGTCTCATTTTTGTTTTACTTTGCCTTCTTCTTTGTTTTTGGTCTTTCACTGGCAATTTTAAGGATCTTTTGAGCCTTGACCATAATGGCAATGATAATCATCATTAAATTAAAACCCCATACTTAAGCAAATAAGTAATTATAGGGTAGACCCTTTAAGTTAAACTGGTTTAAAGATTTCGTTTTTTTCTTTTCTTTTCTTTTCTTTTCTTTTCTCTTCGTGAGGTCATGCCTAATTTTTCTATTTCTTTTCTAATTTTCCTCTACACTTTTTGGTTTTGTTTTCCTTTATCATAAAACGTCGTCTGAGCCTTAAAAAAGGTGTCAATTTAATAATCGATAAATTTGCTTTTAGAGAACCTATCCACAGACTGGATTTGTATTAGGTTATGATTGTCTGTTGCCTGATTATCTATTTAAAGTTGTTTTTGTTCCAAGAAAAACAAAAAAAGGATACGATTTTTTCAAAGAGGTTAACTAAGACTATCGTTATCATGTTTAAATATGCCAAGAAAAATGGTGCACAATAAATTTTGTAATAATTTTTGAGAGCTTTTTCGGCAATCGAATTAATTTTTAACACAATAAAATTTCAAATGAAATTTCTTTAAATACTTTTCCTTTTCTAGACGCTTTAAATATTTATGAAAGGACTCCTTAACGCTCTCATCTTTTGTTCTTCTCTCATCCTTTGTTCGTAATTTTTAAATAAATGCGATAACAAGACATACTTTAATTTCAGTTTTTCCTTTAAAAAATATTGCCTATGTGATATTAGGGTGGTGTATTGGTTTATTAGACAAGAGTCGAGGTTCAAACCGCAAGCTCATCGCACATCACGAACAGAACCAAAAAATATGAAAAAATATTTTCTTTCATCCATTTACTCTCAGCATTCTTTTTTATGAAAAGTTTCTCAAAAATCTGTCATTTGGAATCGATGTTAGACTGTAGTTTGTGCATCATGAATAAAATTATCATACACAACATAAGTGGAGGGAGAAGCTAGATTGTAATCCTAACTAAAGGTTTGTAGTAAACCAATTATAGTCGCCGTTGGTAGTGTAGCCTCGGTTCAAGCTCCAGGTCAGACATCTCCAACACAACGAAGCAGAACATGCTTCGCTCTTTACAAACAATGTAGCAGACTAGTTTGTTGGACTGTGTGTAACAGGAGCGATGAAATTATGCCTCCTTGAAGTACTCCTCTTTTGTCTCGTTCTTTATAGTTATATTATCTGCACTGCAATTATCGCTGATGACTTGCCTTAGTATTTGCGGCCATAGGATCTAGTGGGGGAGTACACTAATAAGGTATCCTTATACTGTTTCCTCCAAACCATGCTACTCGGAGTCAACAAATACAACTCCCTGCCTATAGCCACGTATTTCTTCCTGGAATGTCTAACAGATTTTAATAATAAGTTCCGATGAGTTTTCTCATCGTTACAGAACCCACATGTTGTCCTTAAAACAACCTCCATTCTGAATAAATGTACCCAGAGTCTCTAGTGCCCTGTCGGAAGAGCAGTTATCAATATCAGGTTATTTCTTGAAAGTCTGATGAATAGCTCAGACTCTCTTGTATTGCAATTCCTATACATAAGTTTTGATTACCTCAAACCCATTTGGTTTGTGAAGTCTTGGCTCTCTTTATATACTTCTCTGCCTTCCAAGCTTGCCTGCAGGGAGAGTTTCCACATGATCTGGTTAACACATGACCTCATACCCAGCTGAGAGAATGCTCGCATGACCTGATACCCACACGACCTGATACCCAGCCGAGAGAATGCCCACATGATCTGGTAACCACATAATCTGATACTCAGGCGAGAGAATGCCCACATGATCTCGTAACGTTATTCTGCCTACCTAACTGAATCAGCTTTTTCAGACAGTCCCATAATATCTTCAATTTAACCTCATAACAGTCGATTGTCAGATAGGCCTGACTATCAGATAGTACTGCCATGTGCTCTCTTATGTGCATTCTATTCATGTTTCAGGACATCTTCCGATGGCAAATACTTCTACTTGGAAAATTATCGCGAGTTTCCCCATTGGTTCGGAATATTTTATTCTGGGATCAAAAACTTCTGCTCCTGTTACAAAACCCGTTCTTGGCCCAAGTGTACAATTTGTACCCTTTTTTAAGAGTATATATAGTACCCAGCACACTCCATTTGTTTTTATTACTAAGTCTTGATGCACAGTCTTAAAATCAAAGAGTCTGCCGGTTTTGTCCAGAAGACTAATAAGGTCAGAGGCAATTGCACTGCAATTTATGCATAAAAATATGGAATAGTACTAAAGTATACGAAAAGTACTTTTTTAAAAAAGTACCATAGAAGTCCTCTAGTAAAGAATCTTTCCAGTGTTAATTGATTTCAGATATTCTGATGGTATTTTAGTGAAATATAATAATGAAAGTTAATATAGCATATGATAGCGCTTAGTACAAATCTGCAATGCAAAAAGTACTATTTTAAAAAAGTACCAAAAAATTTTTTTTTTAATTTTCTTATTTTTTTTTTTTTTATTATTTTTCCTAATTTTTTATCAGACAATAAAAGCTATGCATGTTAATTTCCTAGAATGCCTTTCTCTTTCCCCTCTATTTTCTTCTTCTTTGTGTGTTCTTCTTCTAAATATTTTAGTTTTGTTGCTTGACATGGCTCTTCGTTTTAAAAATTTTTTTTTTAAATTCTGCACCCCCATACACAACAGAATTCAATACGACCGAAATGATATCAAAACTCCAGTATTATTTTGTAAAAAACAAAAAAGAAAATCTTTTAATTAATTAATTAACGGCATTATTAAACGAAATAAAAATTACAAAAAAAAATGTTTTTTCAATCATGCTTCTTTTGTCTTTCTCTTCAAAATAAAAAAAAAAAAAAAAAACACGAATTTTTACTGCAAACCCACTAAAAACAAAACAAAAATTACTTCAAATAATTGGTAAAAAAATCGCAAATTAAATTAAATTACAATTAAATTAACAATTTCAAACTTAATTCAATTGAAAATCAACAAAATCAATGGAAAAAAAAATAAATATTTCAACAAAAACAATTAAAATCTGAATGCACTTTTAACTAACACTGCTGAACGTACTGTACGCATTAAAATTGACTATCAATGCGTCTTTAACACGTGCTTTCTTTTCGTATTGCAATTAAAACTCTAACAACTACTACAACAACAATAAAAAATTAACAAACAAAAATTCATTACAATCCAAATATGCGCTCACCTTCTTATTCACGCTAAAAAAAAAAATTTTTTAAATTTTGGATCCTTTTTTTTAATTTTATAAAAAAAAAATCTTGTTGCCTTGTGTTACTTGTGTTACCGTTTTTGTAATGTAATGACCATAGAATGTCAATGTTCTTCTTCCGTTTGCATAATCTCCAGCGTGCTGAGGAGAATAAACGTAAAAAACGCGCCGAACAGCGTCATCGCCAACAGCAGCGTCAACGTCGTGGTGCCAAAGTGTTTCGTTGTGTCAGCGACTCGACGGGCCACTTGACACTGGCACCATCACGACTCTTTGAAAAGACACCAATGAGTCCATCGGATAGTTTAGATGAAATAGCATTACAAATACCCAGGTAAGATCTTTAATTATCAAGACAAACTACATTACAGAAAACACATTTTCGAGATTTTGGTACTTTTGAAGTACAGAAAGTACCACAGATTTTAGTTAAGCAGGTAACACTTGTATTATAGTTTCAGAATAAAACAAAACAAAGAAAACAAATAAAATAAAATGTTATCGAAAATTTTCTTATGTTATCGGTAATTTTATAATATATAAAAAATTATGTTATCGATAATTTCTATATAAAAAAATTATGTTATCGATAATTCTATATACATAATATATTGTCAAAAATTTGCTATATAAGCATTATGTTTTCGATAATTTACTACATAGATGTTGTTATCGATAACTTCTTATATAAAAATTATATTATCGAGAAACTATATTATACAGAAATTTATGTTATCGATAATTTTCTATATAAAAATTATGTTATCGATAATTTTATATCTAAAAAATTGCGTTATCGATAATTTTCTATATAAAAAATTACGTTATCGATAATTTTCTATATGAAAAATTATGTTATCGATAATTTCTATATAGAAATTATGTTATCGATAATTTTCTATACAAAAATTAAATTGTTTTATCGATAATTTTCTATATAGAAATTATGTTATTGATAATATTCGATATACAAAGTATTGTTTATAAAAGGTTTAGACCTCCAATAGACAGCGCACAACAAACTAGTATGATGGATTAGGTGTATGCCCCTAGGTATAAGAACTTGTACCCATACTGGTGGTCTTGTGCCCTCCAATCTACTCTACTACAGCAAATTTTGTATATGGAAATTCATTTACTGAATTTTCCTAAATAAATAAAATAAAATAAATAAAATTCTGTTATCGATAACTTATACAATATTTGCTTATCGATAATTTATAGAAAATTCTGTTATCGAAAATTTTTTTCTACTAACTTTGTTATCGAAAATCGTATGTGTTATCGAAATTACGAATTGGATGTGTGCACGGCGTGTGTGTAGGCATAAAAATTACAAAAAATTTTATGTACGAAAAGCTTTTATTGGATTTTCTTAGTACAATTTTGTTATCGAAAATTTATAAAAAATTTTGTTATCGAAAATTTATTAAGACTATTATATAGAAAAGTTTGTAATATTTGGCTAACATTGTAGGTAGCCAGTTTTACAGATTTCCTATTTTCAAGTTAATCAAATGCTTTAATATTCTCTTCATATTTTTTTGTTTCTTTACAGGTCATTCTATTGAAATATACTGCATCAAGTAGTAAGTTATAACAAATTTTTTTCTTTAAAATGAAAGTGAAACAACCTAAAGCAATTCAAAAAAACGGATTCTATTCCATCAAATTTTTCGTTTTAATCGTATGCAAAAATTTCTGAAACGATTTTTCTGCACTTTTCTAGGTTTATTGAAGCAAATCTAATAAGAAAATAAAGAGAGAGAAAGAGATAAAAAGATTCAATTTAAAAATGATTTTCTCTTTCTAAACCGATTCCGTTACAATTCCAATTCACCCAAAATTGTTATCGAAATTTTTTTCTTTTTAAAACACAGGCTAACTAGGAAGCTAACCATACACGCTTCATTACAATTGCCAAATGAATGGATGGAATGTTTCACAAATCTCTTCGAAAACAAAAGTACTCCGCATACGTTCTGTGCGTACTACCGCATGAAAGGAATTTTCTATGGCGATTGATTTTTTCAATGGATTCATCTTCTGCACAATGCCGCAAAATTCTTATTCGCATATTCAAAAAGTGATTTCCGATTTTTTGCCATTGTTTTTGTTGTTGTTTTTTTTTCTGATCTTTTTGTCAGTGATGGAAAACAATAAAATGGTAGAAAGGGATATGTCAACAATACTACAGTAGAATAGCAATTTTGTTTACATTCAAAGAACGTAAAAAATGAACTGGAGGTGTAC
>QOCX01004905.1:0-13767 GCA_005959815.1 Sarcophaga bullata | reverse complement strand
CGCAGTAACCATATTCTATATCCTGTAAATAATCATCCATACTGAACTAAAACCTCCACGATAATTGCCCTCCACAAACATATGTGTTGACGAATAATCCCATAATATAAATGGACTTTGAAAGATCCTACCACAGTGGAGGATAAAAATGTTATAAATCCAGTTCGTGCACATATTGACAACACACAGACCAAGACTTAGCTGAGAAGGTGCTAAGGAATTCTGTATCAGCCAATTCCAATTAGTAAATAGTTAAGGAAGGATGATACCGCTTCAAGCCGAAAAATTCTGAACGTGCAACTGGATGGCAGTTAAAGTATCAATCGAAAGTATTCACACATGATGACTCACCAGAGATGATATTGATAAGTCATAGACCCTTATTATGTACTACAGTTATTTGCTTAACTTTAAAAAGGATGCACTTAGTAGAGAAGCTTTCAGCAAGATGAGTGCCTATTCGTTTCAATTGACCCCACACACAATTATTGGGATAATTTTGCTAGAATAGTCGTTCAAGCCTCAGTATGAGTGACAGCGTTTCTTTCGTTTTGTAATGTTAGACAAAATCGGGGATTCACTACAACAGACCAGACCGGCATTGTTGTAAGTCAGCATCAAACAATAATGTGGCCTTACACGCCTACAGTCAAGATTGTGAACGAAGTGGACCTAGCTTCCGCATACCACTTATGTTGTGCGTTTTAAATTTTATCCATGAATGGTAGGACCTACGTTTAAAGCGTCAACTCTGAAAGACAGGAGTTTTTTGCAGAAACTCTCATCGGGTCGATCGTCAGCTTTTTGCCAGAATATGCGTGGAGCAGTAAGTTGATGAGAAATTATTTTTTTTCATATTGTAGAAGATGAGAAAAAAAAAAAACAACCGCATGTGTCACGAAAAGCTTCTAGCGCAGGATAAAGCACGCGTGTGCACAGTATGAATTTGTCGTACAAAAAAGTCTTGAAATTCCCCTTTTCGCCTGCTCAATGATTCTGCGGATTTTACTCAAAAGTAGTTAAATAGCTAGGGGAGCTAACTTGGACAAAGCCAATAGCAAGTCGAAATGACTATGTCGAAAATAAAGTCATTTTCATCTAAAAAATTCGTATTTTTTGGTCTGCCCTTGTGTTGCCTCTTCGAAATCTTGAGTCGTTAGTACTACTCTCCATTGATTTTCGACTTAGAGAATCAGACCTCTATGTACATCTGCCAGATCAATATTTACATACTTCAGCCGATTTTAATCATACAATGATACATATTGTTACTTTTTTAACCTTTTAAAAACGTTTGAAGATATATATGAGCTCGTAGATTGAAAATAAAAATAAAAATAAATTTGCGTTCAGTTTAATTAAATCTTTTATTAACCGCACAATTTTGTGTGCCACTGTTCACAACTGATTCTAACAACAATAATTGCTTTATTAGTTATATCTTTTGTTTATGCCCTTTGCGATAAACAATAACAATTATTTCACAATTATTCTGTAGATCTTTGTTAGATCTTGTAAGAGATCATCAAACCACGATTGCTTTCTTCACACGCAACGCGTCTTCACACAAGACTTACTGTACTTCTACTCCGACTCTGCATGCTTTGACTTGCATTTTATACAGTGACGTAAACAGTCCGATGAATGTTCACTCAGGCGAAGGTTCGGATCTTCAGCTTCTCGAGAATTCTTTGAATGTAAACATGTTGTTTAGATTCATGCGATGCTTAAGTTTTTGTTGTTTACGTTTGTTATTGCAGTTTGTTGTTGCTATATTTCTTGTGTAACATTTTTATGTTAAACGATTGGTAACCATTTCCATTTCGTAACAATATATGTTAATTTTGTGCAGACTTGAAATTACCGACGCTTCCTATTCATGTCTTTTGTAAACGCTTTGCTTTTTATTTTAAATGAACCAAAGCGTGTGTGAGATATCATTGAAATATTTTTTCGCTTGAAAAATCTATTGATGCATGGAATATAAACCTTTTGGAATTTTTTGGACACTCTTTGATCTCAGAAACGGACTTCTTCGCTGAAAATTCAACATAAAGCCCAGCAATGTTGTATAAAACTGGTGTAGAGTATCTGATTTGAGGACAAATTAATTGTGTTCTACGTTTCATTGAATATTATTTAATTAATTTTTTTTTTGTGATTTTTTTTAAGTTATTGATTTCGTTTTTTTCAGACAAAGATGAAGAAAATTCTGAGTTTATGTTTTGCAACACTTTTTATCATCCTTTGTATCTAAAATACACCTTTTTTAGCAAATCAAACTTATAACGTCTATAGGCTGAATTGTGATGACATATGTTCAATTATTTTTTATTTTTTTATTATTTTGTGTCAATATTTTTATTGTTTCAATTTATGATATCAAATATAATTTGACATACAACATGACATAAAAAAAAACTTTCTTTTTGTTTATACAGTTTGAATGCTCATATAATAACAGTTTTCTAAACGCAAAACTTGATTTCAATTGATTTTTATTGATACTTAAACAAATGTGTGCAATTGTTGTTACCTCTTATAAATAAATCTTCAACTATAATGGACTTATAAAGCTACAAAATAAAATAAAAACAAAACTTATTATTATTCTGATGAAGTACACTTTAGTTTTATTGTTACAATTTCATTGGTCCATTGAGTTTTATTTCAATTCTCTACGAAATAAAAATTTTGTATAAAAATCTTTTTTAAGCCAATCAATACAGCATACTATATGTATGTGTGTTTACATGTATATGTTGAAAAATTGCTATTTTAGTAGCCACAGCTTTGTAAATCGTATATGAAGAAAAGAAAACTGAAGTATTGAGGCAGGAAATTAGCAGTCAATGATGCTGCATGCCCACTAGGCAGTGCATTGACTTATTACACATGAGACCTCTATTCAAGCCTCAGGTCAGACATCAAAACTTACATTACAACACTTCAGTCAGGGTTACAAACTAGCTCATAACACCACTTATGTTGTGTGCATTAATTTTATACATGAGTGGCGGGTCGTATAGTTTAAAGTCGATTCTGGACGACAGATTTTTAAGAAACTGCCATTTTATTTACTCTCATAATATTTGTCAGAAATCTGCTGAGCGGAAGTCGTCGAAGAAATATTTCGTTTTGTTGGAGATGCTTGACTTTTGACAGTGGCTGCACGTCTATTAAGCTAACGTACTGGCTTCCAGATTACGACATCTTAATAGCTTGCGTTAGCGGCAATATAATTTATAAATAGCTAGTGTTCACAGTGGCAACTCTAGCTGCATATGTAGGATATAAGGAAGAGAACATCAAACAGTATACAGAGAGATTAATTTAGTCGCGTTTTCAGCCCTGTGACATTATGTAACCACCCAGGCCAGACGCGCACGTCCTCTCGCATTTAACGAGCTTGTAACAAGTGGTTAAAGTATAGCCGTCTGTAGAACACTGGAAAAATTCATTTCGAAATAAGATTACCATAATCATCTTATCGGAGAACAATTCCCAATGTGGTAGATGTATTGGAAATCATAGCTACTATCCGTGAGAGTATGCTCCACAACTTGGAGAACTTTGCATCGTGTATTGGGTTTGCACTCGCACTAAATCCAACTGACCCAAGAATGGAACTGCTAAACCAGGGCACTACTATCTCAGTAGCACAATTTTGCAGCAGGAAGAAAGGAAATATCACACACATTGCTTATGCTCTTTATTTAGTCGTCGATCAGACTGCGGCGGAGTGCCACATGTTAGGTGGATGCTATGACATTTTTTCAGGTTTACGCCAAAATATATTTTAAATATAAAATATTTTAAAAAATGGCTTGTACTTAAAATAAATGTCTTAGTACGTTCTTAAAGGACATTTTAAGACAATTAAATGATTAAGGAAAGGCTTTTTTGGGTAGACATAAAGCAATTTTTTTTTGAAAAATGAAAAGGGTTGTTATTAGTAGGTGAGGAAATTTATGAACCAAAAGTAGCTCCTAGGTCAAAGATGATATAACTTTATTACATTTTGATGAAGTGAAAATCAAAAATAGCATGATATACTAACATTTTTCTTTGACAGTAACCAAATAAACTCTCTCAATTTGTGTTTCTCGTCTCTTACTCACTAATTACACAACCCATAAAAATTTTTGGAATAACCCCTGCTCTTCGCTTAAATGTGATCTGCATTGGATGCAGTTGCAATGGGACAAAATCAAGAGAGTTCAATGCGTCTGAAAAGTCACTGTTTGATGTGAGGATTTTCGGCTGGTATTTCATTGACATAATGATTGGTCAGGGTCATCACTATCAATACGGAGCACTATAGTAGCCCACTATTTTGGCAATATTCTGCAGGAGGAGATTTGGAGAGGCGTGGTTATCTCACGATTGGTGATAATGTGAATTGACTACGGAAATCGTGTTTACCTTTTTGTGGATTTTCTTAAGTTCGAGGGTATATGCAAACACACAGGACATCAAAGCCAATAGATGCCGTACCATCAATCTAAAATCTGTGGCGGACATTTGAACAATTTTATATGGTCACACATAATGGCATCAAAAGGTCTTTTAAAATGAAGAAAACACGTCGATTGTTTCGCACTCTGCGATTAAGAATGCTTTCCGTGGTAACCCGATTCAAAGTATCAGTTTACTTATGTACATTTTTGAATACCACAAAAAAGTGAAAAATATTTCACTTTTAGAGGATTTGTCTAGAATACATATGTAAAAGAATATAAAAATATATTACAAGTTGCAATAGAAAAAAGTTTTGAGAAAAACATTAAATATGCTCTTTAAAACCATGATAGTTTTGGCTTTACTGTAAGAGGATAAATGAAAAATAAATTTAAAAAGAGTGAACATTTTGCTTTTGATTCTCTTTCTTTGCTTTTTATCCGTTTTTACGAATTCATCTTAAAAGGGTAGAAAATGTAAAGAAAAGTTTTCTGGGTGTGTAAAAGTGTTTTTAAGAATTGGGTCGTAAACTCATTGCACATTTCCTACCTCAATCACAACAGAACAGAACACTTGACTCTAGTTATCAATGTATGTCATGTGTGGATTAAAGTTGGGCANTATCAATGTATGTCATGTGTGGATTAAAGTTGGGCAAAGAAGTTACGTAGATTAACTATTGAGTTAGCTTTATGAAATATGTTAACGAGGATGGAAGAAAAATTTACGTACGTACGTACTTTATTTTATATCTGAGCCTGAATACCCTAATCATATAGAAATTCTACTTTTTGAATGTGAAATAAAATGATATTGGAACACAATGACAGAATTCTTGTATCACCAACTGTACAGCATGATTCTGAATGACACGCTTTCAGCAAGATAACGTCACCTAACACACTGCGGTCATTATTGTAGCAACGATATAATTACATACATACTTAATTGGTTATTACAACCAAGCAGGATTACAACCTGACTTCCACACCACATATGTTGTGTGTGTGTTAAATTTATACGTGAGTGGCGGAACCTACAGTTTAAAGTTGACTTCGAAGGACAGATTTTTACAAATTTTTTTCAGTAACTTTTCAATTTCAATTTTATTTTACTCTCAGAGATTTTGCGAAAAGACTGCTTAGAGGAGGTCGCCAAAGAAATCCTTTTTTCATCTTATGTTTTGTTGGTTATGTCTGATCTGGGGTTTGAAACGTGGGCTCACGTGCAATAAGTCAACAATTATTATTAATTTTTATTAGATCAAAAATAATATTGAAAGAATTAATATGTGAAACCTGGATTAAGACAAGGGGTCTCATTTAATTGGAAACGAACAGTTTCTTCTTAACTTTATAAAACTTATCAAACGATAGATATTCTTTTCTGCTATCAATAATGTTCCATCATGAGCACGCCAGACTTACCACATCTTTGATTAACCGACAGAAACTGAGGGAGCTTGGCGCGAAAGTTTTCATGCAGCTCAGAAAATCTCATAGTTCTATACGGGAATACCCCCGATATGTTTCAATTTTGCTTAATTTTACAATTGAAATTTGTCGTGTACTTCTTAGGGTATATCGTCTACTGGCTATAGGAGAATGGATCCATTAGAGCCACAAATCGTATAACCAGAGTATAATAAGAGAAGTTCGAAAGTTCGAAAGTGTTAACAATTTGTAGTGATTATTACCTCCAACAAGTCAATGAATTCAATCATACACAGGTTTAATACTCTTACACAGAGTCTCGATATGATTCCAAAAGAATATTTAAGAGATCAATTGGAGTGACGGTTACGTAGTGGGGAATTATCAACAAAAAACGTTAAACAAATCTGGTACAGTGAATGTCAAATGGGTTAAATGGAGTGCTAGACCTTAATATTGTTACGGTTTTACCTTTAAAAACGTTTGAAATATGAGCTCGTATATTGCAAATAAAAATAAAAATAAATTTGTGTTCAGTTTTTAATTAAATTCTTTATTATTCGCACAATTTTGTGTGGCACTGTCCACAACTTGATTCTAACAACAGCAATTGATTTATTTGTTGCTCCTTTGAGATAAATAATAACAATAACTACAGAATTGTTCTGTAGACAGAGATCTTTGTAACAGAGATCTTTAAACCACGATTGGTTTACTTCACACGCAACGTGTCTTCATACAAGACTGACTGAACTTCTACTCCGATTTTCCATGCTTTGGCTTGGCTTTTATATATAGCGACATAAACAGTCTGATGAATGTTTTCGAATACGAAGGTTCTAGTCTTTACATTCACGAGAGTTCTATGAATGTAACTTTCGTTTTTTGTTGTTTTTTGTATCTTGTTTACGTTCGTCCTTTCAGAGTTTTTGTTGTTTGTTGTTTACTCGTTTATTAAGTAAACAAGTCCGTTATTTTGTATCCTCCTTCGTAACAATTTATTGGGTCTTTGAATTTGAAATTTACTCTGAGTTCTCCTTAGGGGTACATGCACTATTGCAGTGCAAAAATAAGGAGTCATCAGAAAGTTATAAGAGAAGTAAAGATTTTGCTCTGCTTATACTAAAAATACCAATTATTTGTACAAATTATTGATAAAATTCAAATTAAATTAAAATACATTATGGAACTTAGATGTTTGCTGTTTACGGTACGTATGATTATATCATCTAGTGATGAAAGTGACGTGCAACCAACTCCGTAACGATGCTGACAATAATTTAGGAATGCAGATTAATCATACATCCTTATTCACAGTATTTCCTTTACTTTTGATCAATCATCTATCTTGGTAAACAAATCTAATTTTTATTATTTGTTTACAAAACAATTGCCCTAAAAATTTCTATTTCTATTTATTATATAAGACAGTATCAATACAGAATTACTGTGCATTTCTTTGCTTTTGTAGTAAAAAGAAAAAAAAGGTACATTAGACATACAAAAAATTGAAACGAAATGATTTATGGTGTAGAGAAAGCTTTATAAATAAATGATACGATATTATTTGGGAATTTCTATTTTAAAATTTTAAGCACGCCGACATCAATACTTGTATGCAAATTAAACTTTCTCAATGTAAACAGCAAATACGAGCAATACATTAATGCATGGCTACGCATAATGTTATGTAGCGTAGTAAGTAAGTATTTACTGGTACAAGGGTAATTCATAATTCTCTTTCTATGAATGTATGAATATTGAATATCTTTTCTTTGTCTTTACAGCCTGTAATCATTCATTGAAATATCATCTGAGGCCTCTTAATGGATGCTTAAGAATGTAAATAAAAAATAAAAACGTTGTTGAACTTAAAGCGATAACTGTCTAAATAAGAACAACGAGTGCCTGGTGCCCTCTGAAAGGCACCGTTTTATGTGGATTTTGAATTGGCGGAGTCATCGGTCCGTATTTATTTTGGAATGATATTGGCCCGACTATCGCTATTAAGCACAAGCACTAATTGGTCCGTAATTTCTTATGACCTGAATTAGATGATTTGAACACAACGATATAGTTTCAAAAGCACGGCGCTAAGTACCACACAACTACATACTGCCATATTGGATATTCTGATTGCGTGGTGATATCGCGTGGAGTTGATGCGAACTGGTCACAGCCATCGTTCGTTGGACTTTATATTGTGGAGTTTTCAAAGCCAACATAACACATGCCTTCATTCAAATTCGGCTTGATTATTGCGGTGAGTCACTATATGAAGCATTTGAAGTTAAATTATATTGTATTTTAAAAGAAAAAAATATATTTAAACTGTCCTGCTAGTCTAGTAAATATTGTGCTAATCTTAATTGTTATGGTTAATTTTAACTAAATTTGCCTCACATTAGTCGGGCATTTGAGGACATTCAACTTCATCTTTTCCAAGTCAATATTGGGCAACTTTCATTGTGAATTCCTCAGCCGCTAGTGCAATACACGATGACTAATACAAATAGGGCGGGCTTCTTGAGCTTCTTCATTATTTATTTTGAGAATATTGTTTGTATCCAGTCGAAGCGATAATGTAAATGTATAGGCCCACCCACAGACAATCCGTCCATCAATACACTTGAACTTTTTACTTACTTCACATGCTGAAATATATGAGGTAAAGTTACTTGTACCTTTCGAAAAGTAGGATCACTAAAGCATTTCTCTGTACTTTTCGCTCCCCAAGCTTTGTGACATTCATCATTACCAAATATGTCATCACCGTTTTGTATACAAAAGGACACGGACTGAGTTCGCGGAATTTTAATTTGAAACTATGTTTTCTTCGTTTGTTGAATACTAAGACGGTTTTCCAAGCAGAAACTAATTTATTCGTCATTTATATAAAGGGTGAGAATATTGCAGATGTCGCCGTAGTCTAGTGGTTGGTGTGTTAGTTTATTAGATGTGAGACAACGGTTCAAACCCCAACTCAAACATCTCCAATAAAACGAATTATGAAAATATATTTCTGCGGCGACTTCCTCTCAGAAGATTTCTGGCAAAAGTAAATATTTCCACGTGTAAAGGTAGAGATAACCGTTTTACAACCATAATTTTTTGTGAGCAATGTTTATCATTTTACCTATTTAGTATGTTTCATTAAAATTAATATTTTAAAACCAGATTTCCAAAACAAAAAAAAAAACAAAAAAAAACTGTTAACTTTAAAAAAAATACATATATTCGAATACACCCCGTTATCGATAGGGTTATCGATTATCGCGTCTTTAGAAATAAATAAAAGTAATATAACACCCACACGATTTTAATTTATTGAAGCTTTTAAATTTTGGTTTTTTGGACATATGTGACCTTGTGCGAGTTAAAGGGTTAATGCCAATAGAGAAAAAATTCAACAAGTACTAATGTGTGTGCTAAATATGATATTTATGCACACGTAACTTTTAGGCAAGAAACAAATTTATGCCACTAAGATTCCAATGACAAACCCAGATGAATAGTATCTTGCCGATTGTAGAAAAATGTTAATAAAAATGTTGAAAGCAAAGACTAATAATATAAAAACTATTAGAATGAGATAACAATGAAGTTGTAGTATAAAATAATTGTTAAGACGTCGCCAAAATATTGAATATATTCCCACCAAATAAAAAAATTGAAATTATTTGGTAGAAAAACAGAGAATAAATACGCAGTAGAGAAAGAATTATAAATTTTTATGGAAATGTTTTTGGGACAACTTGACGACAACGCAACACCATCAAAGACAATGGCAACCACTTGATCTCTATCTTCAGTATCTTCTTTTATCTCTCTTTTTCACTCCTGCTTTTAACATAGTTTTGTGTTTATAGACTAGAATTTTAAAGGATATCGGAGACAATTATTTAAAGTCTTCTTTTAATAATCTTTAAACTAGCAAATTTAAGTAAGAGAAAATATGAAAAATGACAAAACAATTGCATTTGTTTCTTAAACCAACACTCTAGAGATGTCCCTAGTCATACAGTGTATTGTGTTGCTATACAGGAAAGAGAGTATGTTGAAGGAGAAAATAAGGATATGGTGCTTACAAGATGTATATTAGACTCAATAAAATAAAACTTGTATAAAATCCACTCCTTAACCTTTTTCATCCGGTTCATGTTAGCTGGCGATCCAGCACTGTTTAAACCAGGTTAGCTCCTGCCAAAGAGACTCACTTGTGCATTGGCCTTTTGTTGTACGCAGCGATATCTTCTTGTTCCTGTAAAAAATAGCCATTTTGAGGCACATGAGTATGCATACATATTTTTTTATATTAACCCATTTACAGCCAATCAAAAGTACAATTCAAATTTTGAAATTTCAGTGTTATTTATTTTTAACAATACAAAAAATCAGAGACATATCAAAAAATAAAATAAAAAAACAAAATCAGGATATTAGAGGTGTACCATTGGTACAATGGCCACTTATGTGTGATATTTTGCAAAACAAGTTTTGTCAACGCGAGAGGTTTTTTGTGCATTTTTTGCAACTCGACGGCTTCTATTGTGGAAGCTTTTCTGGAACATGATCAACGCCGTCTAGATGTACACCCTCAACACTTTGATGACGAAGGCCGAGCAGAATGTCTTTTGGATGACTGTTTTAGATAAAACCTAGTTATAGATCGACGAAATTGTATTGATCCAGAGCATTTCTTATACAATATTCATGTAGGTGCCACGCATTTGGAATGACATATCAACCACGTAAGTAAAAAACACCGCCCTCCACTTTTTGCTATGAATGCTAATTATGTACCAATCTATAGTCCATTTCATCAACTCCGCTCATGTTTTGTAGTAAGTTCGAACAAGTGAGGTATGGCGTATCAACTTTGTTTTTTTTTCAGAACACCATCTTCATAAGAATCGTTAATTGGTCGCCATGGTGCATGGTCCTTCCAGCGGACCAGTAATAATTCATTATTTTTTGCAAATCTTGTAATCGATTTTATCATCATCTCTTTTGAATTTGCAGAGGACATTTTTTAGTGCGATTTTCTTGGATTTTCCTGTGGCACGGTAACCTAAATTACGCAAATCATTGAAATCCCAAAATTGTTAAAAATATTCAAAAAGTTTGTGTTGGCAGGAATTCATGGTCAATTTTTGTAACAGCATTTCACAACCCTCGTACCCAAATGGCTCAGAAACAGTGAAGTTGATTTACCACAATAAATATCGAAGCATAACAATATCCAGTTTTCATAACCAAACAGAATAGGTTTGCCTCAGAATATACTGTTTGCTGAATAGCGACCGCAATGGATTCGTCGATAGAAATATGTTGGTGGAAAACACCGTACTTTAAACATTTTGTCACTAGTTTTTGCAGCATCGTTATTGTCTACAAGGTGTAAATTTAATTTAATTCTTTAGTCTATAATTTACCCAAATTGTTACATCATTATTATATGCTCTAAGATCTTCTACATTTGTTGAAGTGAAACTCAAAATACATTTCATTTCAATGTTTCGCTGTTTATTGAATTTTATGTTAGAATACAAATAACGACTATAAGCCTTAGAACAAAATATAACTTCGTTACCATGGACCTATCTTACATGTATATGTTGATGAAGTTAATAGATTATTACACAATAACAATAAATGTAGTTAAATTGCTGATTTAAATTTATTCAGAGCACTTTCCACTATTCAATAATGCAAAAAAAAAATAATTAAACCACAGTGAAACAGTTTTTTTACAGCCTTAATAATTAAGTGTTCCCAAATTTGCACAGCGACCTAAATTGTTAAATGAAACGAAAATTAATCAAACAAATTTAATCAATGATCGGATTTTAATTAATAAGAAAAAAGATTAATTTACACAAATTCAGACATCAATTCGGATTAGAATTTGAGATTTTGATCGTAAAGTTCTGTAAATGATTAAAACGTGTTCTTTGATTAAACAACATTTTATTACAAATATAACTTGGCTTAGCTTTTATCACATTATTGGTATCGTAAGCATAAAATACTATTTGACCTTGATTATAAAACATAATACTTGCAAATACTTCAATTAGTACTTCTTCGAGAAAAAAAATAATTCTCTTTTAACATGTATTATCATTCCAAAGACAAATTTAGCAATTGATTGACTTTTTTCTTTAAATTTTAATTCAGCCAATCATGAACAAGATAACATGTTGCCGAAACAATTGTTGTGACATTTTTTAATGAATTAAACTAAAAAATTGTTTATTTAGAAATTATTTGGATTGAAGATATTTATGTCACTTACCTACTGTACATACAGTACTGTTATCAATTACTTTTGTCGGCAGTTGCTATTAGCACGCAAGACTCAAAAACTTTTTGTTTAAAAATTTTCATTAAATTCTGTCCCTCCTCTGGTGCAACCTAATGGCCAGATTTTTTCTACTCTTCTTAAATTTAAATTTATTTGATTTGAGATATTTTATTTATTTAAAAAATATAAAGACTTCATGGCTTTTTTATCATGATTTAAGAAAATAGAGGTAAAATAAGACTCGTTGATTAAGCAAGTATTATACTAGCGAACTTCGTCTGCAAAAACGCGTCCTAATGTAAGCCATCAACTCTTGTAATAAGATAAAAATTCGTATTTGCGAACCTGACTTGCTGAATATCAAAAATTTTTGATATTTGACCTGGTGGTGATAATAACAAAACACTCTCTCTCTCTCTCTCTCTCTCTCTCTCTCTCTCTCTTCAGGTCTTTGCATTCGAAGTTCGCTAATGTATTACCCGCTTAAAGCGGTTTATATATTAAAATTTAATATTTGGGGGATATTAAAATTATTGCTGGTCTTACCGACCGCCATTAATTCGATTATGCCAAATCAGAACTTGTTTGAAAAATAATTTATAAGTAAGTTCGCTGCAGGTGAGCAGCGGGACCTATAGTTTAAAATCAACTCCGAAGAACAGGTTTTAGAGAAACTTCTCATGGCATTTTATTTACACTCAAAGTTTTTGCCAGAAATCTGTTGAGAGGAAGTCGCCGGGGAAATATTTCTTTTTTCGAGATGTCTAACCTGGTGTTTGAACTGAGCTTTATAAGCCAACATACTACCTACTAGATTACGGCGACTTCTGGGTGGTATATAGCATCGTTTAAATCTCCAAACAGCTTCTCTGCGAAAAGCGAATTAGGTTGTATTTGACTGATGCCATAGGTTGGGTTGGAACTGCAGTGTCGTGTGACTTATTCGCATACACCTGCGAAACCCCAGAATGAAAGGTCCAATGAACTATCTCGGTGGCCAGTTAGCATCACATCGTCTTTCAGTCTTAACTGTTAAGTTTTTGACGTCTATTGCATTCTGCCATTACAACTGTACTCCATGCTCTTTATATTTACGACAGACATTTGCTTTCGTTCGTATTATCTTCGATCTTAGATATGGTTTTATAGCTCTGTCGGCACAAAGAGAACATGATAAAAATGTGAGTGTATTTGTCAGAGGCATATGTATATATATATATATAAGAGGAAAATTGTAAGTAATATTTTCAAGGATAATCTAATATTTTCAGGTGTCACCTAATAATACATATATGTAGTGGAAAATATAGAAAAAATAAACAGCGCCAAATTACTAAAAACTGCATATTTAATTTGACAAATATTCTTCCAAAAATGGAGATCATTTCTAATTGGAAAATAGTTAATCCAACTGTGATATTTTTTTGAGTGTATCATTGAAACCTAAAAAAAGAGATGTGAACCTTCGTCTTCAGAAGCTGATAAGCAAGTGAATGCAATTTTACGCTATTTTTAACGAACATTGTTGGTGTTAGTAAGTTATGTGTGTAAAAAGCCGAAGATGTT
>QOCX01004904.1:0-13538 GCA_005959815.1 Sarcophaga bullata | reverse complement strand
CCATAAACAATAGCAACAACAATATAATATCAAATATTTACAACTACAAATACAAAGTCCCACAAAAAACCACACGATAACACCGTAAAAGTCGGTCAAGATCGACTGCAAGAGGGGGTACTTTACTTAAAAAAACCCTTCTGACAAATGGTATGGTCCTTAAGCAATTGTCAGAATTATCAATCATTGATTATCGGAGCAAAAGATCATATCGCTTCGCTCTAACTGAAATTGCTTGCTCTAGAAGTTACTGTTTTTATTATTCGGTTTTGGATGAATACTGCTAAGGCAGATGGGTTTCAATATTGAAATGCATCGTATATAGGAGCTATTCTCCCAATTGGTTACTTGTTACAACCCTTTACTAGTCTCTCACATGAAGGCTACACGCCCGATTGGGAGCGGGTACTATCCTGTAGGGGTGAAGGACAGCAGAATGTTCGGCCCTAAAGCGAAATATTCAAAACCCATTAGAAAACTCCTGGGTGTATTTCAATCTCTTCAATGTCAAAGTCTACGCCATCGAAAGATGTGTTTAACTTATTGTGAATAGAAAGTACAAAGTCCCGAACTATTTGACTGTCAGTTCACCATCTAAAGACTCGGTTTGCGTGAAATAAATTGGAAAAATAGATTAACACTGTTAGAGAAAACGGCGACTTCCTCTCAGCAGCGGTCTTGGAAAACGCTGAGAGTAAATAAAATTCCATTTAAAGGTTTCTTAAATCCCTCTTTCGGCAATTGATTAACTGCCTTTTACTCCTTTACATCGAAACAGCTACCAATACCAAATGATCCTTAAACTGTAGCCCAATCTGTTATGCGTGATTGCGACTCTGTCCAGGTAAATCGTAGGTGTTGTTAACAGCCTCTTCAAAACTTGCAGCTTACACGGTCCTATATGGTAATACGATGCTAAGGTTTCTTAATTCATTCTACACAAGAAGAGCAAGAATAATCGCTTGGCTGTCAACACTAATAAAGATGAGCCTACACTGTCCGAACTAGGATATCGGCAAGGAAGTTTTCTTTATGACTGAATGATCCTTGTAATATCAACATCTGATTCTTCGTCCTAATTCATCGACATTTTAGATACTTCGCCTTCTAGGGCATTTAGGGGCTGGGCCCTCTTTTCTAGAATTTGATTCATTATCTGCTGAAGTCTCAGTTTTGTGTGGCCGGAACATAAAACCGTAAAGGGTTTCCCACCAGATCGAATATTTAAATCGAAAATATTTAGGAATTAAAACCTTTTGTGAAAGCCGCACAGAGGGTCGTATAGAGAGGTCCACATTTTCCACTCTGCGCTGGCTATGACTCTCAGTTTTTCGGTGTAATTAATAAGGAGCCTCATATCCAACAATCTATTGCCCCACAACCCATCTATGATAGCCAAGAGTATAGAAGTCCATACCATATGATGAATCCCACACCATAAAGCTTAATACACAGGGGTATAGTATAGTAAAACAAAGAAAACTAAAACGAACATCAATTTCATTGTTTAGCTGGTGAAGGTTAAAACGTAAAATAAAATAAAATAAAATAAAGGAAGAGATAAAACATGTTCATACATGTTCAAAAATACCCATCATTTACGATAGAAACTCAATCTTTACATTCCTTTACTACCTCCTTCACTCTCTCTCTTTCTCGCTCTCTCTCTCTGTCTTCATATGCCTTTCATCTACTTTTGTTTTTGCCTTCTCTTCTCTTGTTTCGAAAGAAGACAGCAACAAACGAACGTCTTGTATATCAATAAATCCTTAATAAGTACTGCTGACTACAGTGTACTCATAGACAGCTGTAAAGTATGCTTTAGTTTTTCTGTTTTCTGTTTTTTGTATTTCTCTTACAACAAGTACATTATTTATTGTACGAGAACAAATTAATGTTACAACAACAAAATAACATCATTTACAGCAACAAGAACAATTAAATAAATGTAATGAGTTAAAGAAATTAAAATAAGTGCTCCTAAAATATGACCCTGTTATGTTACGTATGCATGTTTTAATTAAATCCTTAAGGTATGCTTCAATACAAAAAAACAAAAAATAAATGAAATGAGAAAAGTTTAAGAAGGTTTCTTAAAAATTTTAATGAAGTTACGCGTGTTTTAGTTACTATGTTGGTGGCCTGCGACACTAGTTGGATTCACAGTGAAAATTAATTTAAAAATGTTTTTAAAATCTGTAAAACTCTTTGAGAATTTAGAAAATCTTTTAAACTCCTAGAAAAATTTTTAAACGTCCTTGTTAATCCTTAAAATCTTCTTGAAAGTCTTAAAATTTCATTTAAAACCTTGTAAAATCTTGAAAACTCTTTTTATATCTTAAAAATTCTGTTAAATTCTTGACAACTTCTTTAAAATCGTAAAAACTTTTTTAAAATCTTTAAAATCTCATTTGAAAAACTCATTTGAAAACTATTTTAAAATCTTGAAAACTCTGAAAAATCTTCAAAACTTTTTTAAAATCAGAAAAACTCTTTTAAAAGCTGAAAAACTCTTTTAAAATCTTAAAAACTCCTTTAAAATATTAAAAACTCATTTTAAAGTAAAAAAACTCTTTTAAAATGTTTTAAAACTCTTGCAATCATGAAAACTCTTTTAAAAACTCCTTAAAAATCATTAAAAACTCATTTAAAATTTTAAAAACTCATTTCAAATCTCCAAAACTCTTTTAAAATCATCTCCAAAACTCTTTTAAAATCTTAAAAACTCCTCTAGAATTTTAGGAGCTCATTTTTAAAATCTTTAAAATCTCTTTTACAATCATGAAAACTTTTCAAATCTTTAAAAACTCATTTAAAATTTTTAAAAACTCAATTAAAGTCTTATAAACTCTTTTAAAATCTTAAAAACTGATTTAAAACTGAAATACTCTTTTAAAATCTTGAAAACTCTTTTAAAATCAATAAAACAGTTTTAAAATCTTTAAAAACTCATTTAAAATTTTGATAACTCTATTAAAGTCCTAAAAAGTCTTTTAAAATCTTAAAAACTCCTTTGTAATCTTAAGAACTCATATGAAACTGAAATACTCTTTTAAAATCTTGAAAACTCATTGAAAATCTTAAAACTCCTTTTAAAATCTTAAGAACTGATTTAAAACTGAAAAACTCCTTTAATATCTGAAAAACTCATTTAAAATCATGAAAATTCCTTTAAAATCTTTAAAAACTGCTTTAAAATCTTAAAAAGTCTTTTAAAACCTTAAGAACTCTTTTAAAAACTTCAGGACTCTTTTATAATTTAAATAACTCAAACGAAAAACTCTTAAAATCTTTAGAAAACTTTTAAAATCTTAAAAATACTTTTAAAATCTTCAAATCTCTTTTGAAATCTTCAGAACTATTTTAAAATCTTAAGAACTCATTTAAAAACTGAAAAACTCTTAAAATCTTAAAATCATTAAAATTTAGTTCTACATCTTTTGCAAAAGATGTAAAAAACTCCTTAAGAACTCTTCAAAACTCTTTTGAAATTCTAAAAGAGGCTTTGAAACTTTGTAGCTGCCCAAACCCCTTATGATAATCAAACAATTTTGGGTATCAGACACATGATTAGACATTAAAACACTTTAGCTAGAATTGCAGTCTGGCCTCTCATACCACCCATGTCGAGTCCGTTAATCATATTAATGAGTGACAGGACCCATAATTTAAAGTCGAATGTGAGCTACAGGTTTAAGAAGCTTTTTCATGCCGGAGGAGTCTCCGAGAAGAGGCAACCGAAAGATGTATTTTTTTCTAGATGTTATTACAGAGTTTTAAATACTCGAGATTTAGGCCAGTAAATCAATATATTATCCACTACAGACAACGGCGGCCATAGTTAGCCTTATAAGTATTGTAATCTTACGTTTTAAATTCCATTTGGTGTTTTACATTTCTCTACACTTTTATTAGTTGTTCTCTTTACATTTCTCTGGTTGTTTTCATTTTAACGAGAGAACTAAGTCAATAGTTTCTTTGAGTTGTTAGAATTTAAATTCTCTTCAACAATAATGAAATTCAAAGCTTCAGATGAGAAATACAGGCTATTAAGCGCATGATGGTATGCTTTAAAAAAATTTAAAAAAAAAAGGCAGAGAAATGAAAATTCATAAAAATAAATGCAGAGTGTAGAATTGACATGACCAAAAAAATTTTTTTTTTTTTTTTTTTTTAGATATTTTAGCCTTTTTAATTCGTAATTTATTTAACAACCCTGAAACTAGGCTTTAATTTTTATACATTTAAACAAGTTTACAATTTTTTTTTTAATGAAATACTTTTGGGAAATAAAAACATTATCCTTAAATCCTCACATTTTGTTGTTATTTTGTTGTATTTATTATACTTGTATCTAAATATTGACTTAGTCAAGTGTCTGTTTAATATTATGGCCAGCCTAAATATAGGCAATAAAAATATATACAAAAAATATAAATCCCTTGAGTATAATTTTTCATGTTTTTTTTTTGTGTGGCATAAAACCAATGACAGGGGAATACTAAAGGCGTTTTCATGCGTGTAAGTAAATTGCTTTTAAAACATACTTTTAGGGTAAATAAGATGATAAATTAAGGATTTGAAGAAATATTATTACAGTTTTGAAATAAATTAACAAAAATACGACAGGAAATGAATCGAAAGATGATATAGAAGGGTACAGATTTGATTGATAGTGAGCAACAGGTGAGCTTATTGTTGCATGTTTTCTTTAGAAAGAAGAAGAGTTTGTATGAGATCATGTGTTGTTTGACTCCCTATATGAATTCGGCAAATCTGTTCTTCCATTTTGGTATCAGAGATCCATTTATGGACATTAGATTATAATTTTTTATCGATTTTGTATTAACAATTTTAAAGCGCATATTTATAGTATACTTTTAGGAGGTTTTGTTAAATAGTTTTAAAGCCTACTTTAGGGTTTTCTTGCTTATTTTTTTTGTGAATTATTTTATTTTTTTTTGTTGTATTTTTGTTTGTTTTTGTTTATCTAACAAAAAAAATAATCTCTGCATCTTTTTTTTTTTATTTGTTTAACATTGTATTTCATAATATAATTTTCAGGTTTATCACTTATTTCATTTGCATTTCCACTAGTTTTGTCTGTTGTTGTTGTTGTTTTTTTTCTATCCTTTTCATTTTCAATGTTTCCGAGAATTATTAATTATTGGATTTTCAGTTTTCTAGTTTCCGTTTGGCATTTGTGTGGTGTCCCTTGCTGTTGTTGTTGTTGTTGTTGTTTTGTTGGTTTTTTATAATTTGTTATTGTTTTCAGTTTAGCCTCTTTCTGTATGACAATGTTGAACAATTTTATTGAAGATTGTTTCCGTTCGATATTATTAAATCGACTGCTGCTGCTGCCGCCTGCTGCCGACAATTGGCTTTATTTGCAGAGACCGGGACAAATTATTTCTTTTTTTTCTTCGCATTTCCACTATATTAGTAGACTTGATTTATTTGGGGTCATGGAATATGTTTGCATGTATAGCTGTAGATGTGCCTTTAGTAGCAGAGAAAATTATCTCAAATTGGAAAATTAGAAAGAAGATGAAATCTCTTGAAATCCATTCGACTGAGATTGGAGGTAGAGGGGACGGGACATAGCAACATAATCGTATAGTTGGACCCCTTAGACCTTAGCACTCGCTTCGATAAGGTAAACTTAGTACTGTCTGGGTAAACATAATAGGCAGAGAAAACAGCAATCTCTTCAGAATCCCATATCATATAGGAATTCATAGCAGTAAGCATGCTAATAAGATTGCGCAAAGAGGTTTTCCCCATCCCACTGATAGGGCCAGAGTTTTCTTCTTAAGACGGATGCAAGAAATACTTCGCTTCATCTGATATCCTTACTATTTACACCATTTATATCCGATTGAGAATGGAATAAAACGCTCATGTATGGGCCGGTGCTTTAGAGTCTATTTTGAAGCTCATTAATAACGGTACGGTATTTAATTCATTGGAGCATCGTTGCATTGTCGCTACCCGAAAATCGTGCATTCTTGCTTAGCACCCGTCTCCCTCGTCTGATACATCCTTTTATTGACCAGTGGATTGCACATTGCATTACAGATAGACTTCGTTCTTTAGCCGGACTAACCGTATGTGGAATTCCCTACCTGCCGAGGTCTTTCCTGCCTCTTCTAATATAAATGGATTCAAATCTAATGTCCACCCACACACACAGCGGGAGTAGTGTTCCTCTTCCCGTAACATATTTTCCTAGTTCCAAAATAATGCACTGCATGAATAGGGGCCATCCCCTGAGTGTTGGATCGATAAAGTCAATAAGTTCCCAGATCTCAACGTCAAAGCCTAGGAACTACAATTAGCTGAACAACATACCAAATCTCATCTGCTTTTACCAATTATCAGGGAATTCTGGCAAAATGAAACGCTTTTTGTAGGAATACCTGAAAATTATCAATGTGGGGGGAGGGTGGTAGGTGTTGCATATAACATTCTCTAAAGCACTGTTATTGGCCCTTACAGAAGAGCAGCTTGTATTCCGGCAACCATTAATCATGGAAAGAATACGATCACAAATTGGAATCGAATGGAGAGAAACTGTTTGACTTCCTAAATCAAACCTCTCTTATAAAGGTTCTCCTAAAATAAGGTGATATCCCCCGTTAAGTGCCCATATTCCAGTACCAATTTCGATTGTCTGGTGTAGTGTCAGTCCTAATATATTGGGGTCTCGAGGTCTCGAAGACTGAGAAGTGAGATGGAAAGTGTTATGAAAAATTCTCCTTTAAGTCGTACGGATCAGTTGTTCATATAAGGCCCTCATTCAGTCTTAAAATATTCGGGGACTCCGCACTCCCCCACCCCCCCATTAGAACTGTGTATTTACAGAAGAAAATTACCTGTTATTTGTATGTTTACGCTATAGGGAACTAAAATTCCCATTAGACCCCCCTCCCCCCCGTTTTTTGTTTCTATTTTCGAAATATATTTCCATAGCTGGCTCTTCCATACAGCTGGCGCTATGGTCGTTTATACTATACTTTAACAGACGTATTTACTTGTCTCTCATGTGGTTTATAAAGGAAAACTATTTTTAATTCAAAAATTTTCAGTGTCACGTGGTGAATGGGGGGGGGGTTAAGAATTTTTGAAATAAAATTTCTTTTAAAAATGAAAAACAATGTTGTACGAGGGCGTAAAAGATTATTATCGATTTTTTGTTTTTGTTTGTTTTGTTTTTGTTTTTCTTTGCGAATTTCTTTTCTTGCTTTTATAATTTCTTATGACTTGCACTATGGCTTGTTTTTTTTTATTATTTTTTATTTGTTCGATGGTGGCTAGACATGGCCCCATAATTTGTTTACATCTGTACGCGTATTAAACAATTTAACTTGAGCTGGTAAATTTAATTATGTTTTCTGCGACTTGTAAACATTTTTACAATAAACAAATTATAATTGGTTAACACTAGGTTTGTTGCAAAACAAGAAAAGCTTTTATGTTCTCATTAATAAATAAATTGCTTCAAAGGATAAAAAATTTTTTTTTAAATTTTTTTAATTTTTTTTTTTTTTTTAATTAAATTTGAAGTGTTCCCATCTGGCGGAAAAGATGCCCCTTTGTATTGTTGTTTTGCCAGAGCTGGAACTGCTTGTAACAAATTTCACGATCATGTTATTACTGAGAGTGAAATTTAAGTGCCTTGTTATCTAAAATAATAGCTTTTATCACTTCAAGTGTCGAATGTAGGTTTTATATGGACTTAGCTAACCTTAATCGCTGTAAAACTATCCACAAAATTATTATTTGTGCACTCCTATCATCGGCTAGAAGACATAAGTGCAGATGGATTGTTTAATTAGAGCTGATATGGGCAAGATATCAGTAAACCTAACCTCTAAAGACAGAGACGGCAATTTTACAAACTGCCAGGAAAAATGCTGGTGGTTGCCAACGGTGTTATCGTAATCAAGTTTGTATTCAAATGTTACTTGATAGTGTGCAACTGTGGTTACACCATCCCCTGGTATTAAGAACACAAATCATGTCACAGACTTAATGGGTCTAGAGGGTTACTGCAAGAAATTATAAATTGTGCACATTTTTCTAACCAGATCTTAACAGTAATTCAATTAGAAAAAAAGATATTTGTGGGGTATAATACAACTCTTGACGTGTGGAGGAGGTGTAGGATAGCCACTGTGAAGATTGGTTCAGAACTGTGCTTAATTGAAAGGTTAAAAATAATAAAAAAAAAGCATTTAAAAGATAAAAGAGTAAATAAAGGACTATTTAAGAGGACAAAAATTAAAAAAAAAAAAAAAAAAAAAAAAAAAAAAAGTCCCGCTATAGACCTTTTTGTGACTCCGAACTTAAAAAACATTTTCTTTAAATCAAAGTTATTAAAATTCTCATTAAATTTGGTTTTAATACTGAAAAATGTATAACAAAATTTTTTCGTGCACACTCCTAATTTTCAAAGTTACTTGAAGTAAAATCTTCTGTACTTTTTATGTCATCACCACACCCTCTGTCATCAATTGAGTGTATGTTATTGCATTTTCTTCTCTAAACATGATTATTTTTGTAGATTTTCGTTTATTTAATAAGAAAAAACAAAGAAGAAGAATTCTATTAAAAATGTATTCTTGTTTAGATTATACGCGAGCGTATATTTTTAAATATTTTTTTTTGTATTGATTTGCAGGCGCTTGCACTAAGCAAAAGTATTCGGTGCATTCAGCAAATCAAACGCACCTATTTCAATATAAACTGAGAAAATTCTTAATTTTGTTTTTGAAGTGTTAAAAGCTATTGAACAGAAGTTTTATTTTCCTTTAAAAGATTTCTTCTTGTATTCTTTAATTAGTCACTACACAAGCCACATCAAACCACCTTTTCACATAATCCACCTACAGTTTAAAATCAACTCTGAACGACAGATGTTTGAGAAATTTTTGATAGAAATTCGACTTTAACGTTAGTTTTGTGTCAATTCGATAGGGATTCCCTGGTTAAAAGCATATTCCGGGTAATTGCTAAAGCTAATGAACTTGTTAGCACATGCCCAGTTCTATCATATATCAATCCACAGATAGATATGCCTCTATCAGGCTGTCTTTTGCAGTTTAGTAGGAATCTTGGTCACCAAGCCTAAATTGTATAAGGAAACATAGCTATCAACTATTTAAGGGACTCTGGGTTATCTATGTTCTTGTAATCCATTTTCATGGGTCCATGCGTACTGTGGACAAGTAGATTTATTAAACTTTTAGGTCTAATCAAATCATTATTTAAAAGAAACCTTAATGCTGAGATTGCAAGACCGGGCATAAGGTTTACACTGTGCCAGTATCTAAGATTTAAGTTAACAAAGCAGCTACTCCCCTCTGACCTTCTATTCTGAGCCTATTTTTTAAGTTTGGTTTTATAACTTTCAAAAATATGTCTCGGATCTTAAAACATTTAAGAAATATAGCATACTTTTAGGCTTACAAGACACTTTCTTGTTGCCCACTGTCTTAAATCCATCAAACTTTCAGGTTGGTTTTCAACTTGATTGTACTGAAATAATGCTTTAAAAATGAAACCCTAATGCTGACTGTTAAACCAGGCAATCTGGACATGTCTGTTAGTTGTGAGACCTGCTCTTATGGTCTTATGGTATGGGCCGCTATGCATGCTTAAGTGAGATTTGATTTAACAAACCGAACTTTCTAATCTAAGACTATGATTATATTTAATGATAGTTTTTTAACATCCAAAAAAATGCCGCCTATGATCTTAAAACATTTAAGAAATGTAGCCTACTTTTAGTCACATAAGACTTTTTTATTTCTCCCCTCTCACTTTAGTAGTGTTCCTTTTTGTATTACCGTTCTAATCCCATTTATTTAGTTGTTGTTTTTTTGGTTTTTTGTTTTGTTTTTGTTTTACAATGTTAATGTCAATGAAATTCTTTATAGTCTTTCTCTTTCTTACACGTCTCTTTCTCTCTCTCTCTCTCTCTCTCTCTCTCTCTCTTCTCTCCATATCTCCTCTCTCTCTTTCTCTCTCTCTCTCTCTCTCTCTTCTCTCTCTCTCCAATCTCTCATCTCTCCTCTCTCTGTAGTCAGTTATTCTTGTCAGTTTTTAATTAATTTTATTTGTCGATTTTATTTTCTTTCTTCTCTTTCTCTCTCTCCTCTTACTCTCTCTCTCCCTCTTATCCCCCTCTTTCACTGGGCTTTTTATTAGCTTTTAATTTTATTTTTTGTTAGGTTTCTTTCTTTTTTTCTTTTTGTATGTGTAATTGAAAATTATTTTCTTGCTTGTGACGAGGGGCGGAGGTTTGTTTGTGTGTTATAGATGTTGTGAGAGCATATATAAAATCATATTATTTAATTTGTTGATTGCTTGTTTTGTAGCTATTGGATAATACAAGCACCCCATCATACACGTATATAAAGACGATCCGGCTGGCTGATAGGGGGGACAAATGAGCTGGCACCGCTGCATGACTTGACTAATAAAGCGGCACTTTTATTTTCTCAATTTTCAATTGAATTGAAAATAATTTTGCTTTTTTTTTCTGGTGGGCGTAGTATTGCATATGACAGGAGATGAGTTGAAAAAAAAAATAATTTTTTGGTTTAGAAGCTTGAAATTCAGGTGCTTTTTAAATAAATTTCATAACTTCTGTGTTTAAGGAATACAAAATAATTATGCATTGAAAATTCTGGTGTAAGCCTCATGCATCTTTAGATTCTTCTCACTTAGTTAACGTGCCTTCACCGTATAATTTAAAAAAACTTTAATTTTTATTCGAATTTTTTTTTGAATTTATTTTTAAAATTTGTAACAAAAACTCTGAAAAGTATGCTTTAAATAATTGAAACTTGAAACTTTGCATTAATAAATCCTCACAAAATGTTCCTTATTTTGAAAATTCCTAGAATCCTTCTCTTCCATTTATTAGTTACTCTCTAAACTATGACCTTTAACTGTTCAAAATTCTGAAATTCTAATTAAAATTTAACTAAAAGTATGCTACGTAAAAATTTATAAATACTGGCTAAAATATATAACTTTACGAAGTGTTGTAATAAAATTGTAATTTTGTACTTCCGGGAATTTTGTTGAAAACAGCCCTAAAGTATGCTTCAATAATAATCTTGTTAACGTTTGAGCAAGTTAAACAAAAAACGAAATTCTAAGAATTTTTAAACATGTTACATAAAATATTGTGTATTTTTTAACACCTTAAAGTAGGCTGTGAAATTTCTTTAAGTTGCAATTTAATAGGAAAATTGGTGTAAATGATAATTTTATTAGGATAATTAAAGGTCATTATTATATGTATTGACGCCTAAACATATGCTTTCTGTAAGAAATTCCCAATGTGAATTACATTTCCTGTCAGTGAGGTTTCGATTCACCTTAAACATATGCTTTAAAATTGTTTATATTTTCACACGTTTAAAATTTACAACGCAAATAGTACATAATTAAGTCGATTTGCTTGTGTTTTTTTTTTTTTTTTGTAGAAGTAAGTTTTAGATTTCTGTTATTTAAAACCATGAAATTATGCTGCAAATATAACAGCTGAATAAATACCTCTAAGAAAAACTTAATGTGGGATACTCTTCTTGCCACCGATGAATTAAATTATGGCAAGTAAACACTTTTGGACCTGACCTGTTAACAAATAGGCCGTAGCGTAGTGAGTTGTCGTATGAGCAAAAGGTCTGTGATTCAAACCCCTTTTCAGATGTCTCTAACGGCAATTTTGATAAAAACTCTGGGAGTAAATAAAATTACCATGAAAACTTCTCAAATTTTTCGTCCCGGAGTCTGAAAATTAAAAAAAAATTAAATTTTATTTTAAAAATTTATGAACCTCCCTACTGTCGTCTTGTATCCATGTGTGCATATGTATGTTTTAAATAACAATTTTAAATATATTTTGTACAACACATTTGTTTATTTATTTATAATTTTTCTTTTTTTTGTTTTAATTTAGTTTTATTGCTGATCAACCGTTGTTCGCCGTCTGCTCTATTTACATGAGCAAAAGTGAACACCGACGACGTATTGACGTCATTTGTGCGTTTCTAAACGCAATTCTTTCAAATTCATTTTTAAAAAAGTAAATATTTGCCAAGCAAATATGGAAGAATGAATTAAAAATTTTTTTAATAAGAAAAATTAAAACTAAATTAAAATCAAATAAAATTAGAATTTAATTGGAGAATAATTTTTAGAGAAGTAAAAACAAAGTCATTAGACTCCGTCACGTTACAAACGTGAGCACGAATTATAAAAAAAATGTATGGTTTTCAGGTAAAATCGAAAGGTTAAAGTACCTCAGAGCATGTGAAATAGAAATAGAAACAAAAAGTGGGACTTTAAACATCAAAAAAATAAATTTCAATTAAATATGATGAGGTTTTTCTACTCACCATGAGAACTCTGAGTTCAAGGTGACAGTACTTAAAGGGCCATTTTCAAAAAATATGCTCATAATGGTCTCCAAACAACTCGAGCTGCAAAATATGAAAAAATATTACTTGCGCCGACTCTTTCTTGATGTTTTTGCCATCAAAATCCCATAAGTTTTGTACGATTTTTTTTATTTTATTAAAATCCTTAAATGTGCTTTTATTTCGCATCTTATTAAAATAGCCTAAAAGTAGTCTCTACTTTTTATTATTTATTCACCAATTAACTGTTTTTTCTCTTTTTTATTTTTTATTTATTTCAGTTGCGTCAGCTGTCGTACCGGCAAATCAGTACAAATGTCCGAATCAGAGGTACGTGGTCTGTGTTTGAAATCCCGTGAAAT
Organism: Sarcophaga bullata; assembly: GCA_005959815.1. Lineage (NCBI taxonomy): Eukaryota > Metazoa > Arthropoda > Insecta > Diptera > Sarcophagidae > Sarcophaga > Sarcophaga bullata. The sequence continues at coordinate 739 of QOCX01004904.1, read as the reverse complement.
ATTCCTACAACAGCCCATACTATTGGAGCTTGAATCACCGCTCATCATATGCGGCGACATACACGGCCAATATACAGATTTATTGCGTTTATTCGAATATGGCGGTTTTCCACCAGCTGCCAATTATCTCTTCTTGGGCGATTACGTGGACAGAGGCAAACAATCGTTAGAAACCATTTGCCTGCTGTTGGCCTATAAAATCAAATATCCTGAGAATTTCTTTTTATTACGTGGCAATCACGAATGTGCCAGTATTAATCGTATTTATGGTAAGCCTAGGGTTAATGAAATTTAAATTGTTTGAACTAATGTTTGTGTTCTCGTATCTAGGCTTTTATGACGAATGCAAACGACGTTACAATGTTAATTGTGGAAAACCTTTACAGACTGTTTTAATTGCTTACCCCGTTGCCGCCATTATCGATGAGAAAATATTTCTGCTGCCGTATGGCGTCTGAGTCCCGATGCATACAAAATGGGACGATACGACGTTTATGCGTTCCCACAACGATGTACCCGGACACTGGTTTATTGTGTGATTTACTTTGGAGTGATCCTGATAAAGATGTCCAGGGTTGGGGTGAAAATGATCGTGGTGTTAGTTTTACATTTGGTGCTGATGTCGTATCGAAATTTTTACGTAAACATGAAATGGATTTAATATGTCGTGCTCATCAGGTAATAATTGCTGTCATAAAGTAATATTTTTTTTTTATGGGACTCTATCCATGTAGTTTTC
>QOCX01004903.1:0-13774 GCA_005959815.1 Sarcophaga bullata | reverse complement strand
CTATGGTATAAAATAACACTCCCAAATAAGTAGTGGAGAAATGGCCGTATCTGACTAAAGATTATGGCCAATTATGTACTTATGTTTCAACCATATTTCCTTGAGTTTTTATTAATCTTTAGCAACCTAATTCAATACTATTATTTAAATGAAGGAAGCCAAACATATAAATCCTTGATCATATCATGCTTGCTTTTCATAATCGCAATAGTACTCGTCATATTCTATTAACTCCTGTAAAAAGTAGCAGTACTGCAACAATACGATCTTTTACTTCTAGTTTATTCCTACCAATGTCCATCCAATCCGATCTACTTTCAGGAATGCGTACTTAGTATTAAGAAGGATAATTCATAGTTTTCTTGTGGAGTGCTTTAGTATTTCTCATGGATTCGTATGAAACATCTGCAAATTACTTGAGTTCGATTGTAGTAATCTTGAAGTAATATACCACGCTTATTCAAAATTGCCACCACAAAACAACTCTTCCGTTGCCTTTGTCATCACCCGGTTTCTGCATTTGAAGAGCTATTCTCGCTATAAGTACGATTAAGTTAGGAAACACATCATCTAAACTTGGCGGCTTTAAATCCTTCGCTCTCCGTAATTGCTCTCTCTTGCAATTATTGCTCTCGATACTTATAGTTCGAATTATTAATCTGTACGTTCCTCAAATCCGTTACAATAATCTGGCCCCTCAATGAAGATATGATCGTGTTTGTAGCCATAACCCCAATCTGTGTCCAACGAGCTTTACACGAAAGATGTGCCTTTGTCATTCATAATATAATCAAGATCAATTGGCATTGATCTGACCCGTATACGTATGAGTATGGCGCTCAAACGATAATCGTAGTATAGTTTGATTTAGCGCGTAGATTAAATTAGTTAAGCGGTATGTTCATTCGTAGACGTATTCTTGTGTGGTATGTTTCTTTTACAGAGTTAGAAGGCGACTCGGATTTCTTGTAAAAAAATTGCAGCATGTTGGATAAAGGTAAGTCATATTCGTAACGCATAGTTTCAGATTATTCTTGTTCTCATCGTATCGTATGTATGGCGGTATACGTCTCAGTCGTATGATTGTCGATCTTTTTTTTTAAGATCGTATCTTGTCGTATCTCGTCGTACGTTTCGCTGATTATCGTCGTAATACATCTATCGCTTATCGGTAGTGATGTCGCTCAGTTTAATCTTTTCGTTTAATTTAAAGTCGTATTCGATTCGATCCACAGGAAAAAAAGAATAAATACAGTGAACGTCAAAAGAAACTGTACACTTATAATAAAATTCTAACAATTACCAAACTCGACTTTTATCACTCTTAAGGAGAGCACCCGAAAAGGAATTTAGACAAGTATTTCGATTTGTTTTTTTTTGTTTCATTAAAAAAATCGGCAATGAACAATTTTAAAGTAAAAATAAAAGTAATTTTTATTAAGCATAGTTCTCTTTTTAATGCAAGCAGTCTTCTTTGACGCCACTGTACATAACAAAATGTTCAAGTCCTATGACAATTATAAAAGACAGTCAAATTTTAAAAATAAACAAGAATTGCAACCCTGCCAAAAAAGATAAAAAAAAAATTGGAAAGGACAAAATTCGACCTTCGTCTCGACAGAAATACCGAAACTCGTCAGACGAAGAAAACTAAATAGTCATGACCAGGTTCCAACGTAAAAAACCACAAAGAAAAAAACACAAAAACAACAGCCGGACAGGAAAAGAAAGCATTTGACAGCACAAAACAAACAGATTCCCATAAAAATTTAATCCCGAACTTTTATGCCGTAGGAAAAGAAGTCAGTGAAAAAATAAAAAAAAAATAAAAACGAATATCTTTAGGACATGATATCGCACATAATATTGTTGGCGTACTTTTACAATCCTGCTTATTTAAAAAGCAAAGAAGTGAAGCATTAAATAATATTTATCCATCCATACGAAATGTATCCAATGTACCGCCATCATAACATCTACAAAAATCATATTTATGAATACGAATTAAATGAATAATGGTGCATGGATTTATTCCAAAATAAATTAATGAGAAAAACAATATTTTCATGCAACATTTAATATGGATTTTCTCTGTAAATTTACAAAAAAAAAAAATCTAATAGGTAATGTTTTGGCTTATAAGACGTAAAGCGTAGGGTCAAAAACCAGGTCAGACTACTCCAACAAACCGAAGTATGAAAAAATACTTCATCGGCGACTTTCTCTCAGCAAATTTCTGACAAAACCTCTGAGAATAAAAAAAAATTACCATGAAAAATGTTCTCAAAAATCCGTTGCTTGGAGTCGCTTTTAAAAATGTAGGACCGCCACTGACGTAGAAAATTAACACACACAACATAAGTGGTGTGAGAAGCTAGACCGTTATTCTGACTGAAGGGTTGTAATGGCCAATTATGTATGTATGTTTGTACGTATATTTTTTTAATGTACAGTTTCTTTTGACGCTCACTGTATATAGTGTACGAAGATTTATGTCGCTAACTGTACGTATTTTTTTTTTTTTTTTTTTTTTTTTAACAAAAAAGGCATTAAAAATTATCAAATCACCATTCTTATCCCTCCACCCCTAAGTTCTTTGACATACCATTAATGGTAAACCCTATACCCATGGTAGGAGTCAACAAACAATAATTCGTCATTCAGAGCACTAAAATCAAGGTAGTTTGCAGGTCATCATCTAAAGACTGCCTGTAAGCCAAATGCGTGTGTGTCACTCCATGTATGTCTCAAATGCTAGTAGGCCTGTGATTAAACGTCATTTAAAAAATAAGATCTACTGCTGTATATAGAACGAAACATTGAGGAAAACCTTAAATTCAGTTGAAGTCATCTAAGGGAATTTTTTCTTTTAAAAATCGTATAATTTGAGCTCTGAAAAAGAACGTTAGGGATATCAAAAAAGCAACGCATTACTAACTATGAACAGGTATTGGACTCATTAACATATTCTTATACGTGCTACAATGCCGAAAAAAATTCTAAAGAAAGTAATTCAGATGTCATGCCTATAAATAAAAGCAAAAGATGGACTAGGCGCTCTACAAACATCAATACAAACCATATTCACACATGTAACATGTATTTTTCTTATACTGCGTTCGTTTTTATTAAAGCATATGGGGTTGTCACAAAACAGCTCCCCCTTTTCTTAAGTTTTTTTTTTTCGTTTTGTATCAAATTCATTAATCAAGTTGTTTAAGCTAAGCAAGTTATTGTTCAAGAGTTGTAATACGTACGTATGTTTACTTTGGCATATTTTTTTCATTCTTTATTTTAGAAAAATTTTTATTTTTTGCAAAATCACTGCACACACGATATTTTTTATTATAAATTAACAACGTCCCCTTGGTATTTGCCATTTTTCTTCATCTTATTTGTTTTCTTTTTTTTTTTTTTGTTTTTTTTTTTTCTTATGTAAAGACTGAGTTAACTTTAAAAAATTGAAGGAAAACTGTTGTTATTGTTAAAATTTTCTTAACTTTCCACACGCACATGTCTTACAACCACATATCATACCCATCATGTGTGGTTTGTTTTGTTGTTTTCTGTCCTCCTACATACATATATCCCATGTAGTATTTGTTTTTGTTTTTTGCCTAACAGTTTACTGTTATTTTATTTAGATTTTATACATAAAATTGTTGCTCTGATTCCTTCTTATTCTTTTTGTGTCCTTCTTTTCTCTTCGTTAATTTCTTGTCTTGATTTCTGTACCTACAAACACCTCAGGGGACTGATTATGATTATTTGTTAAACGTGCCTCCAAATGTTATGCTAAAGAACGCAAAGAAAAAAAGAACTACGCATGTTTGTTATTTGTGTTTATAACAACAGTTATAATTTATACAAAAACAAGTTTATGCGTGAATTGATTATAAATAATATATGAAACAGCGTACATACGTAAATACAGTACGTAAATACGTATGAATATGGGTGAGTGAATGATTGGATGAGTTCAAGTTTGTTTACATTCCTATCGAAATATTTACATTTCCTTGTAAAGCTTCAATTCTATTATTTTCATAGTAGCCTCTAAAAACAATAACAAAAATTTACTTTTTTTTTTTTTTTTTGTTCAGGAAACAAAACTGTTGCTCAACAGTAAATTTTATTGTTTTAAGATAAAATACAGTGAGCATCAAAAGTAACTGTACATGAAAAATAAATATAAATATATTGATAAATTACCGTTATTTTTATTTTAAAATTTTTTCATTAACAGTTTTAAAATTGAAACAAAAGAAATTCACAAAAAATTTCAAAATATTAGCAAATTTTTCGGTTAAGTTTGGTGATTGTAGGAATTTTATCCATAGTGTACAGTTTCTTTTAACGCCTACTGTATGTAATTTTAAGAAACAATTGAAAAATAAATCTTTTGTTTTCATAAGTAGAATAAAAATGAAATTAAAGCAAATTATATTGAATAACCTCGATTGTAGAGTTCATATTTCAAATATTTGATAAACCTTTCATGGTAATTTTATTTCTTTTCAGAGTTTTTGCCAGAAATCTGAAGCAAGGGAAGTTACCTAAGAAATACTTCTCATATTTCGTTTAGTTAGAGATGTCTAACCCTGGGATTTGATCCCAATCCTCATGTCTAATAAGACAACACACTACCTATTGGAGTAAGGCGACTACTATTTCCATATTTTCTTTGAATTTCAGTAAACTTTATAATTAAATGTCCTGAGTATAGATATTAAATTAATTTTTAATTGCATTTCTATTCTCTTAAAATCTTAAAATTGTAAGCGAAAGCGTAGTTTTTCCCATGCTTTTTTATTCTAAATACTAAAATATACCGCGAGTTGTAGTTTGTAAAAATTTTGTTTTTTTTTTTATTGCAATTCTATTTCATTAAATTATACACGTTATAAGCTTATGTCGAATAATTAAGTTCAAAATAAAAAAAAAATTAAAACCCGTTTACAAAACTTTAAAGTTCTGGGCATGTGGTATTTAAAAATCGAAATTTCTAGTTTTTCATGCTCACGGATGTGAAGCTTAAACAAAAGTTGCATTGGCATAAAACATCGGCTTGCTTTCTGTGCGTAAATTAAAATGTTTTTTTTTTTTTAAAGTTCAATATTCAATTAAAATAACGCAATCAAAATGTTTAAAAATTAAAAAAAAAAGAATTTAATGACTTCCTTCTTTAAACGTGATTGATAATGATGTCAGCATCAAACATATCCGCCTGCCTGTTCAATATGTTCAATCAAACAATAACATGATTTGGTATGATATATAGCAGTGGATGGATAATTCCAAAAAATTCAATTAAAAGTTTGTGAATTGAATTTTGACAATTCCAGTTTCATTTTGTATATGGTAACACTCAATTACTAATTACGGATTGCAAATTATACGATAGCTACAGACCGAAATAAATGAAAATCTCTTTGTAATGTAAACTGGAAACGGATTTAGTAAGTACGTAAGTGTAAGCTTTTCAAATTTAAAATCATTTGTAAGTAATACACGTAATATACACTGCTGGATTGTGTCATATTCAATTATGCCACAACGACAGATTTTAGAAAATTAGTAGAAGACAGAATATAACAGTAACTGCCGCGAGTAACTCGTTTTGAAATTCTATTTAATCGAGTAAAAGGCGAATTCAATTTCCTTAATAAAGGGTGTGGGAAAACTAAACCAGCTAATCAGGTAAAATAGAAACGCGGTGTTGTTACAACCCAAACAATGGGCCCTGCATGCGGCTTAAGTGTGTCCGCTCATGACTCTATCGAGGGACAGCCACTTCTACCTACCGACTTCTACAACCCAAGGAATGTAAAAATGGGCCTTCCAGTAGGGACAGTCAGGAGAAGCTACTAGAACCTATTTAAACATTAAAAAAAAGGTAATAGAAGGGTATAAAGCGAATAAGGACACATACGCTGACTATGCGACAATTTTGCTATACAAAGAGATTTAAGTCTTGTATTAGACTATCCGGGATAGCTAGCCGTGCTGAGTCGCCTCAAAGCACATTTGTATAGGAACGGAAAACAAATAATGAACCTGGGGACTTATCAACTATTTGGCGGGGACTTTTTTTATCTACATAGTATTATTGGATAGGCCAACAGGAATTTGGGTCTTGGCTATTTATAGACTGAGAGCAGTTCAGTACATCGATATATAATTGTTCTTTAGTACTTCTACACAACAATAGATAAGCATGCGATTGGTTTTTTTTACACGTTCTATGATGAGATGGTTATCGTATAATATATTGTCATATGCTGGCTAATCTTGGCATTTTTTTTCTTTCATAATTTTGTTTGTTTTTGTTGAATTATTCACTTGGTTTAAACCTGTGTTGCTTGCTGACTGATTTTTTTTTTTTTTCTATCAGCGCTTTATGAAAATTTAATTTTTGTTCTCTGATTTTGCACGCTGAAAACTATCTGTTGATGTAAACATTAAACTGTTAGAGCAGTACTGTTCACCGGAGAATAGCTCTTAAAATTTTATTTTACAATTCTGTAAAGTAAGCCCCTTTCGAAACTGTAAACTTCTTATCGTCATGCTACTAATACTTCAACAAATGTTATGGAAAAATGTTTAACTTTTCTCCATGAACGTTTCCCCATTACGGTGGAAATGTAGTGAATTCAACTTAACATAACACACTGTAACAAGGCGTATGTAAACATTTGCTTGACATTACAAACAAAAAAAAAGCGACTCCTTAAATTGCCTTGGCAGCTACATAACACAATATCGAACAAATATTTCCATGAAAATGTTGTTGAAATTAAAATGGTGAGTTACACACAACATGTCTGCTCATAATAATAATTTCTCCAACATGGACAACAACAGTAATGAGAAATGTTGAACAACAACTAACTCTCTGTTACTTTAGACAGAACATGAGAGATTGAAAATATTTTCTCGAATTGTGAAAATTGAGAGAAAAATAAAAAAATTAAAGCCGAAAAAAAACAGAAGCAAAGCTTTTGTTTTATTGAAACCAATTTGAAAATATAGCCACTATCACTCTATTAAGATGCCAAAAAAAAACGCAATGTTTAAATTACATTCAATCTGATCCACCGAACAGTCAGACATTTCTGATTATGCCATTAGAAGCATTATTTATAGGTTGAAACAAAGGACAGTTGGAAGAAGCATTTGTGAGGCAAAAGTTTTTAACTTGTCTTGAAACATGTGGTGGTCAAACATTGTTACACAGGAATTTCACGGCTTCATATCTGGTAGCATATTTCGAATATTTTGTTGTTTTAAGTTGGCATCAGTTGTATTTAATAGAAGTGCTTTGCGACTCTTTATTCCTAAGTTACAAATGCAGACAAAGACCTTAGCATTGTTTTCGCTGGTTGATCAGGTATAATAAATTAAATATTTTACCTTGTTTTGGATCAAATTACTTATTGAAGTCGCCGGTTCAAACCCCAGGCCAGACATCAACAACCAAATTTGAAAAAATATTTCTTCGACAACTTCCTCTTAGCAGATTTCTGTCAAAAACTCTGAGAGCAAATAAAATTGGCATGAAAAAGGTTTTTTTCAAAAATCTTTCGTTCGGACTCGATATTAAAATGTCGATGATGTATGAAAATAACACACACAACATAAGTGGTGTGAGAAGCCGTAACCGTGGCTGAAGGGTTGTAATGACCAATTATGTATGTATGCACAAAGATTCATACTATTTCGTTCAATGACTTTATTGTTAAAAAAATAAAATGAAAGTTATTAAAGACACAAACCAGGTGCTCGGGATATTCCATTTTCTAAGTAATTTATTCTGTTTCTGTTTTTAATTACACGCTCACACCATATAATATCGACTTATCTTTTTCACCTGTCCTAATTTGTAGAATCACACTTTTTATACGTACATAGAACACAATAACACTTGGAATATTTTGAGATTTACAATGGCAATCTAAGCTATCTTATGCCATTTTACTTTCACGGTGTGATCCTATTGTATTAATAAAAATGTTAATCTCTTAGAAATTTTATTGGCTTGTTTCTATACGTGTTCACAATTGTGATGACAATTTCAGCTGTCACAGAAAAAAAAATAACAACAATAAAAAAAGAAAAACAGAAAAAAGATATACAAACTGACATTAAATACAATTGTCATATAATTTAGGCAATTTTTTTCATTCTTTCTCTCTCTCTCTCGTTTCTATTTCTTTTTTTTTCGTTTGTTTTTTTCGTTTTTCATATGAATGTTGTAGTTGTACTTTGTGTGTATATTGCCTTCATACCATACCACACCATACCATACCATGCCATACCATGCCATACAGTTAATCCTGTTGTTTTATTTTATTTTTCTGTGTTTATTTAAATGTTTTGTTTGCATAAATAAATTTCGTATAACAGTAGTATGATGAGTAGTAGTTGCCATTTGTGTTGTTGTTGTTGTTGTTGTTGTTATTTTCATTTATTTTTGTTTTTTTCATTACAATTTCATCTGTTTCAATTGTTGCAAATTTCCTTATTTTGCTAAAGGCAAGGCACAATGTGTTACAACTCAAACCATCAAAATATTATATGAAGAGAGGCAACTTATTCTCCTGCTGCCTAGCTGATAGCGTGTATGCCGTATGTGTGCAGTAGTATTAGTAACACTCTTACTGAGTAAAATAAAAAAATTTTTACTTTTAGACACGACGACAAAAGGCAAAAACGAAAATAATAATAAAAAAAACCATATTTTTTGTTTCTTTTGTTTTTGTTTTTATTGTTGTATGTGTCTTGTACATCATGTGAAAATACATACAAAAAACAACAAAAAAAAATGTTTCGTTTAATTTTTGTGTGTGCAACACAAAACACAATAAACATTCAACACAACATAACACAACACAACACAACACAGTACAAGGAATATGGTGAATAAAAATGAACCACAAGCTCTGTTGGCTTTCAACACTACAACAATTGTATGTAAAAATGGTGTTGTTGTCCCCGAACAAATGAAAAAACTGAAAATTAGAAGAGTTAAAAACGATTTGTATGTACCCCTACTGCTTATAAACGGCAAAGTATGGCAATTAAACAAATTAGAAATGCTGCAACCATGATCCAGTGTAGAGTAGATCAATAACTTGTCAAGTAATTGATAAACAAATTAGAATGTTTGTCCTTGTGCTCAGGTGTTATACAAAGGGCTACATAAAGTACAAGAAATATATGTATAGTCACACACATAAACAGACATACAAATATGCGGAAACAATTAAAAACAAGTGGATTCTCTCATTCTCATACAAATGAAAGACATCTTTTGACCATAGAAGAGAAAACTCACACAGACAATGCAGTTCCGAATCTTCTCATCGAAATCAACTGCCATAGAGCCAATGCTTAGAAGTAAATGCTAACATCAATGGACTTATAAATCATAATGAATATTCATTTTCATAGAATTATTATTTTCTTTTATTATATTATCATGCCAAAGGTCAAATTTATTTAAAATTAATCTTTTCACACAAAACACTACAACAAATATTATTATTGTTGTTGTATTGACGATGATATTTAAAAGTCGTTGAATATAATAACAGGCTTAAAAGGGATTAATACCAGAAAGAAAGAAAGAAAGAAAGAAAGAGAAAAACTGTTACACAAACCAATGAAATAAAAGGCAAAAAAAAACGTTATGATACAACAATTTAAACAATACAAAGAAAAACTGGCATATTCGAATAAAAAGCAGAGAAAAAAAGAACAAGAAAAGTCTTCCCCAAAAATATTTATCGAGAGTAACATAAATAGATGAGCATAGCAATCGGAAAAGGAAGTAGGACAACAAGTATAAGCCCAAAAAAAAAAAAAGGAAAAAATAAAAACATTTGGTTTATAGGCATTGAAAAGCAAGAAAATCTATGACCGACGGATAAACTTTCACTAAAAGATAATATTATTTCTATCAAGACATAAAGAAAATTAAAAATTTAAATATTAAACATAAAAAATTTCGGCCTTTGTAAGAAAATTTAAGAACCAAAGGGTCAACTATTAACAAACTTTTATAAAAACGAAAGGAAACTCTTTTTGGAAATGTTTTGTTACGTATACATACCCTCAAACTTATCAATTTATTATTAAAAAGCTTCAATTGCCTTCAAACAAAACTCCTAATGTCCAATGGCATGGCTGGTGAGGTCATGAAATTAAAATGGAAGTGGATGTTTCAATTCGAAACTCTGTGGAAATCGGCCTCACGTCCAATAAGTCAACACATTGCCTACTAGACTACGGCGACTACACAGCATTGTAGCATTGTATATTCTCCTTCTAATCCTTTGCTTAGAAAGTCCATGGAAGAACACTGAAGACATTTGCCAACTATTGCGTGGTATGCCCATCGTTTTCATTGCGTTTAAAAAACTCTTTCAGTTTGGCAATGTAATCGACACTGCTCCGGCTTTGCCATATTTTTCAAAAAAAAAATGTATTTTATCTGTAGTATGTAATAAAGAAAAAAAGTTAAAGCTGACTTTAAAGTTCACTTTAGCTATAGTTACCTTTAACTAAACCCAACCTTAACGACAAGTTGTAATAATGGCCCTTAATCTCACACGATAACGTTGTATTTATTTGATTAATTTTATTTTTTAATTTATTAAAGCATTCCATTCCATTGTATTTATGTATACAATAAAATATTGTAGAATCAATGAAACATCATTCAGTCTTTATATTTTTTATTGCTTAAGGTGAGATGAGCACCATAATTTTTGTAACATTTTGAAATACTTTGCTGCATACCTGAACTCCTATCTTTTTCTTATTAAAAATTTATTGATTGCAACAGACGGTATTTATTAAATATTTCGTTTGTAAAACCTTATTTATTTGCAGACTTCAAAACAAAATAAAACAAACACATGCCACACGCCTATTGTTTATCTTTTTAGAACATTAATCTTATCGTTGCAAATTTAAAAAGAACGTGCCTTTAAGCCTTTAAAGCCTTTCTTTCTTTCATTTTGGTTTTTAAATTTTTACAAAATATTTTCAACACTTTCAGTTTTACAACTGCTTTTCGGCCCTTGACCCCACAATCTTTTGTTGACACATTAGTTTTAATCTTCTGCTATTGTTTGTTGCGTATTTGTTCCATCTTTTAGGATTCTTTGTAAAACTTTGGCGACAATAAGTTATAAAAACCACACATTGTGTGTGTGTGTGTGTGTGTTTGTGTGTTTGCTTGTTGTAACATAAAATATCGCAACAAACCATAGAGTTTTGTAACATAAAACATAGGCACAGAATATACCATTAAAACACCAAAAAAAATACGAAATGCTCTCAAAGCTATACTACAATGAGGACAGACATAGCATTCGCAAGCAAATTATTTTTGTTGAAAGTATGTGTGGAACTGTGGCTGATAAAACATGTTTTAGATCGTTATAAGACCACTACGAATGACAGATACTCTTAAAGAGAGTAATAAAACAGAATATTATGGGAGAAATGGGGGGGTTTGACGTAGGGTTTCTCTTAAATTTATTCAACTAATGAACGAAAGTAGAAAAAAACAAAGTTAATCCCTCTTTAAATTTAAACAAAAAAATCTGATTATGTATGGTATACACTTCAAAATTTAATTTCGCATATCAAAAGACATATGACGTCAGTAGGCATATTCGTGGAATCAGTTTGCCTTCACCTCTGCACTAAAACTTACTCTTGTGGTCACACACTTTATGTAGCTGGATTAAATACATTGTCTGGTAAATATTCGCATAAATAGAGAGGAAATCAATTGCAATTCCAGGAATTAATTGCAATCGAACACTTACTTAGAATTTGATGATGATGAGAATTAACTGTGGTTAAAATTTTTCTACAAAGATTTTGGGCAACGTCGTGCAGCCACAGTTGGAAGCTCTTAATCTGTAAATAACTACAATTGACTTACAGCCAGACCCTAAGGCTTTAAATTGAGACTTTCAAATGAAAAAGTGGCCCACATTTTACAATTAAGCCTTGCGTTTTATGTTTTGTATGTTAAATTTCACAAACAATAGCGAAATGTATTCTAAAACTTATGCTAAACAGTTGTATGTGTTATCAATCATACCCTACTTTCTAAGCATAGTCACTAATCCATACAAAGTTTAAACATTAATCAGTTACACGCAATTTTTACGTGTGTAGTTTATTTTCTAAATATACAGACGGCCTTTTTAGATTTGCATACTCATTGGCTGGAACATAGCATTTCATCTACACAATGCCATGACTTTAATTGCGTTTTTTTTTTTAGTTTTTCGGCTAAATAGGCCTACAAAGCTTAAAATCTCAAATTAAGCAGAAACCATTTGGTTATGTTATGGTGGTTGTTTGTCGACCGTGTCCTACAATTTTAATCACATACTTTTCAAAGTCCAGCTTGTGGCAACGTAATGTAGACAATTAACGCTTTGGCAAGGCATTCTCATTCACTCATTCACTGTAGAAATTCATTTACTATGTGCACTTTTACACAAAAACTCTGGGGCACGATACTCACTCATACATTGGAGTTCAGAACGTTAGTTTGTTGGTTTGCAAACATTTGTCGCTGTTCCCAGTGAAAAATTTTTGATTTTGTATAAGACAAAAGGATCGAAAATGTTCAATTTTCTTGCATTAATTCAGTTGTAAAATCAAAAAACATACAATTTTTATCACTAATAAGCAAATAAAGGTTTTCGAAACAATTTTCTACCGCTTAGAGAAGCTTGCCTGTTCCACTTATTTTTATGTTTTCGTTTTTAAAATATTTTTTATATCTTTATTTAAAGGTTTATACCGTCATTTGATTAACAGTTAGCGAGTGAACATTTTTTAAATTTCCATCAAATTTTTCGCTGGGTTATCAATTGCTCATTGTAATTCATTTGTTTTCTATCACGATGAAAAGTTTTCTTTGTGCATGACTATCACATGAGAGCATACAAGCAAGAGTTCTCATTGAAAATAAAATAAAAAAATGAATAAAAACACGTTTTAACCACCCTGTATAATGAATTTATTTAAATTTAATTCAGTTTCTTAAATAAAATCTCTCAAACGATAGAACACAATAATTTTAAGAAATTTTAATTCGCTCTTCAGTTTCTCTTACAATATTGTTACGCTGTAGATTGCAACTAAAAATAAAAATAAATTCTGTGTTTAATTTGAATTAAAATCAGTTGTGGTATTCTAATCACACAACTGTTTGTGGGCCACTGTGTCACAACTGCCATGCTAACAGACGAAGCAATTGGTCTTATTTGTTTATGTTCTTTGGGGGTGGTGTCATGCCCTTTGCGATAAGCACATAACAATTACGACACAACTTGTTCTGTTAGGATCTCTTCGGTACAGCGGAGATCTTCAAAGCCACGAGGTTGGGTTTGCTTTACACGCCAGACGCGTCTTTCAGACAAGATGCTGGACTGACACTACTACTCTGACTTTGCATGCTTTGCCTCGCCTTTTATATAGCAACGTAAACAGTCCGATGAATGTTCTCGTAGTCGAAGGTTCTAGTCTTCGCCTTCATACATGTCTACTTGATTGTCGGTAGTGTAGGTTGTTTATATTTGTCCCTGCTGGTGTTGTTGTTTGTTGTTTACTTGATTATTCCATTTTCGTTATATTGATGTTGTTGTTTTGTTTTTGTTTATTAGATAATCAGACAAACAAGTCCGTTGTTTTTGTTTTTGTAGCTTTTGTTTAACATTTTAATGTTAAACGATGT